>JAGFMF010011712.1:1248736-1296621 GCA_019455555.1 Galemys pyrenaicus
ATGGTGCACTGGTGAGATGGTGATGGGGAATACATGGGGATTACAATTAATGGCAAGTATATGTAAATTTTAAAATATTTTAATAAAAAAAAAAACAAATTGTTAAAGATGAATTCAGATGCCACTGTTAAAAGATGAATAAGTACTAGGGATGTACAACCCCATGATTACTATATCTAACACTGCTATAAGGCATTATAGGAAAGTTGTAAGCAAATAATTCCTAAGTGTTCACATCAGAAGGAAGAAGATTTTCTTCTTGTTTTTCCTTTTAAAAAAAAAAAAAAACTCTTTCTTGCATTTATTTGAAAAGATACATGTTAACTATTATGACAACTATTTTACAATATACCAAAATCGAGCCAATCAGACTGTGTGTGTTAAAGTTACACACAATGATATAGGTCAATCATTTCTTAATAAAACTTGGTGGGAAAAGACTCAACCAAACATCATCTCCTCAAGAAAAACTGCTTAATTCCTCCTCTGGCTCTGTCCACTTTTAATAGAGTACTTAGAAATATTCAGTAATGGTTGGTTTTAAATAGAGTTTGTCACCTCAACACAGATTACTACCTAATGAGTACAGGGCTATCTATTACCATATCTCTAGCACCTTGGGCAGTGCTTGAATCATCAATGAAGTTAATAACTCTTTGTCAAACTAGATTTTACATGACAATTCATTTAACTTTTTAATAGTCTTGTGCAGTAAACAAATTCAAGACTATTAAATACTATTAAAGTTGAAACCATGTCTCAGAGAAGGTAAGCAAAGAGCTCCTTATTGAGTTCCCTACTCTCATGCAGTAAAGTCAATATTTATGTTACAGAGGATACTTTAATCTCTGAGACATGATTTAGCCTCACATTTTACTGTCTACTCATGAACATAACTCAGTTAAGAGACTCCCTTTGAAGACTTCATTGTGAAGGGTCCATATGGAGATATGAATATGTATATGTACATATGATATGTTTATATATTACAAGTATAATTATGATAGTCCAATCACAACAATATTGATTATAGCAATATAAGAATTCCTTTAATTTTATGGGTAAGGTCACTATCCCTTAATAATATAAATATAATGCTCAACAATATTGGTTTTATGATTTAGAACTTTGAGCAGTGAAGAATAACAAAAACGATAATTTATTAATCCTTAGGTATAGAGTTTTCAGGGCAGAAGGACTTAGCAATTTTATATCAGTTACTCAGTGAAAGTCTCAGAAAAAAATGGATACTCAGGCAAACATCTGTAAATAAGAACTATTTTAGCAATATTTCTTATTTCTCTGAAAGAGAAATAAGACCAGTAAACATTGCCATGACTAGAGAAATTAAGGCACACACAGAGCCAAGGGAGAAAAGAGACTATAGAAGGAAAGAGGATGACCAGTGGCAAAAGCTCCAAAGTGATCATATGAGATCAAGACCAAGGGAAACTTAGTTTTCAAGACTTTTTAAAGCAGTTTAAGGGGAAACTGGGGGCAAATAAGAACAAAACCCCCAAATATAGCAACTTGAAGAGTGATTAAGAAGTGAAAACATAAACAACCTGTTTTAGCATAAACAACCTTTTTCAAAAATTGGCATCCTTCCGTATTGATTCTAACAAGAAAACTTTATGTCCATCTTGAAAATGTATTTTATTTTGCGCTATTCTCCACCCCCTTCCAAGCTACCCTTAATTTAAGCCATCACTGTCTATTTTCTGCATAGTCTCCTAATTAACAATCCTGACTACACTCTTGCCTCTTAAGATTCCATCTGCAATCAACAGCAAGAATATCTTTGTTAACATATCACTTCTCAAATTGAAATCCACCAATAACTTCCTTTTCACTAAATGTCTTTGCAATGATTACAAACCTACAAGATCTGTTCCTTAAGTGCCTACCTGGTGAGCCTTAAGGCTCAGTGCTATCACCGCTATAGTATATGAGTTGGATCAGCATGAGTTCAATAGGCATGAGTTTTATCCGCAGCCAGGGTGCTAACCCACATATGGCATAGCAGACTTCTCCTGTCTCACCTGCTACTCCCATTAGGAGTGTATTTCCATAAATCTACGTGTTCTGCTCCCCACTCTGTCTCTGGTGAATCTTCTCACCCCTTAGAACACTGGCTACACTCCACTTCTGAAAAAAAAAGAATCTATCCCCTACTGTCTCATTGAACTCAAACTCTACAGCTGTACAATTTCTTCACTCTGTTGCACTCACGATAATTTCATTATACTCCTCGAACAAGTCAAATGGGTCTTGCCTCAGGGTCTGTTGTTAGGTCTGTTACTTGAAATTTTTCTCCTTTCATAGCTCTGGGTAATGTTCTTCTTCCTTTCCTGCAGGTCTTTGCATAAATAGTACTCTCAATGAAGTCTTCCCTGAGTAACTAATATAACAGTGTAAACTCCTCCCTCTTAACCTCTTTCTACATCCCTTCCCTACTTTTCTCTTTTTCACAGCCCTTTTCATCTAAACATTCTCATTTTACTTACTCCTTAGTTTATCACATAGCTCCACACCTTAACAATAGTTTCATCAGTGCACTAATTTGTATTTGCTTTATTTTTTTTATTTCATGAAATACTGTCTTGTTTTTGTCTTTGCTTTAACACTTTTATAAGGCATAATTGACATGCAGCAACCTTACATATTTAAAGTGTATAATTTGAAAAGATGACATATATTTACCCACATGAAACTATTATTACAATGAGGAAAATGAACATAGTACCAGAACTCCTAGAAGTTTCTTTGCACCCCTTTACCTCTCCTTCACCTGTACCCTCCATCCCCAAACAAACACTGATTTGCTTTTGTCACTATATTTATCCACTTTATTGAATGTTGAATCTCAGCACTTTGAACATGTCAGTCACATAATAGGTACTGAATGAATATTTGTTCAATGAATTAAAGAGTAACTATGAAGACAAAGAAAGAGATTAGATAGAGGAAGAGCTGTTTCATGGAAGTATTACAGAGATAACAATACCAGAACATATATTGATGAAAAAGAGACAAAGGTAAAATCTTGAAGATACAGGAAAATAAACTTGATAAAGTCCCAAAAGTTACAATAAATTTGTTTTAGCAAAAATATAGAATTAAAAAAACACAGAATGATCCTTGATTTATGTTTATTCCATCTGCATGTTCACTGCTCAACTGTTCTTAAAAATAAAATAAAATGCAAAAATGAAGATTAAAATAACTTGTGAAATGTCAAAAATTAGTTGTTTTCCAATATAAACATATAAATTGATATTTATGTTTCATGAAAAGAAACTTTGTCATATTTAATTGATATTATTATGTATTATCTTAAGATTTATACTAACCATTAGTTGATATCACAGTAAAATGGGCATCATGGTTCCTATATAAAGGCCATTTTAATTCATGATTTTAATATCATATCGCCATCAAACTATATATAAAATATTGAGCTACTAAGAAAGCCCAACTATTAAATGATCAACACATATTTAAGGATTTTTTCCACTTTAATGGGAGATTAAAAGAAGTCTATTTTTATTCCATCTGGATCCCAGCAATGTAGAATTAACATGAATGCTAAAATAAAAATGATTTCCTTTTTCACTCTCTGAGAAATAAAATCAAAAAAGAAGTAGAACACATCAAAGAGTCCTCAAATAAATTTCACAAGCCTAGTAAGCCTGATTAGTTTTGACAATGTGTTAAGAAGGAACTTGTGAGGGGTTTAAACACTTGCCATCAGATTTGGCTCTTTTGCCTACCTTGTCTATTTCCATTTACCAGTCCTACTTCCAAGAAACTTACATTCCTTCTCTGACAGTATATTCCAATCTTTATCATATACAGTGTTCTATAGCAAGTGCTCATTCTCTCTCTCAGAGATTACTATAGCAGCTTCCTTTCCAGTTGTCTCACTTTTCAGTACTTAGGATTAAATGATTACATATGTATGACAAACTGATCACCACAGACAGCTCACACATTTACAGATTTTTCTGTGGAAATTTTTATGAACATGCAGTTCCAATTGGTCAAACTTGTGCTTTATGCAGAATCACAAAATAACCTTAGGTTATCCATGAATAGAATGTCTTGTTAAAAAGAAAAAAAATCCTCTTAGACTAATTAAAATAGTTGGCAAGCTGTAAATCAAAGTAATCTTATCAGGTATTTTCATGTGCAAAATGAAATAGAAAAAAAACAGTCATTAAATAAATGGTGAACCCTCTCTAAAGTTTTTGAAAAGTGGCTCTTTTGGTGATAATTTCATTCTTTTCAACTATCTTATGGATTAGGGAGAGCAGATGTTTCAATTTAAATTTTACATTTGAAGAAATATATGGTGACTTACTCAAAATGATTCAGAATTCAAAATTATATTTGATGCTATAGACAAATTTTCGTATTACAGTCTAATTCTAAACCTTAGGTAAGTGAAGAAAAAGAGGTATCCAACAAAGAAAAAACAGGATATTTGACAAACAAGGGGTGAGAGGAGACAGAGTAAATATGGATACTTAAAGTAATATAAATCCCATAAACAAAACTATACTGTTACATTCCTTGGGTTCCTAAAATTCTATTGTTACCACCACACAATAGGCAATAAACAATATTCATAGGAATAAACTTAAAATCACTGTCACACAATTAGTAAATGAAGGCTATGGAATTTATATTTATGTCTTTTGATGCCAGATTTTTTTTAACTTTACCATAAAACTGAAGAATATTTGCAATGTTTCTTAGTTATTTAGTAACTCTAGGTATTACAAATAAACTTACCTAACTTTAAGAAGTTATTTAGATATTATATAAAATGTGAAAAAATTAGTAGATATACAACTATTAAAATTTAGCTTTAAGAAATGTAAGCATTTTCTATTGCAAAGTAGGTGAAGTATAAGTTATTAAGCAAATGTGCTTATCTACTCTAATGTTACTTTTTTGACATAAGAATGCTTACCAAGCAAAAAGGTAGCCCACAGAGTAGAATGTGAGAAAAACAGAGACCAAAAGTTAAAAGTTCTAAATGTTTCTTAATTCAAAATTCTCTAGAAAACAGAAATTAAAGAATTAAATACTACTGCTTAATGGGGTGTGGGAGTTATAATCCAAAGCAGTGACAGTTAGAGCAAGTGATGTTAGAAATAAAAAATGCCAAACAATGTAAAGTGATGCATTACTGGGTTAAGTCACAGCCTCATTAGGAGCCCTGAATAGATATATTTATTCATCCAATAGATACATTTAAACAGCCATTCAGAATGTAAATGGGGAATTGTAAGGGAGAAAAAACGTGCCTTAGAACAGTTCAGTGAAAGGACAAAAGATGATATGAATCTTCAGAGGACCTACCCATCTTTGACCTATTTAGTTGCCCCACTAGAATTTAACTCCTCGTACTTTTGGGTTACATCCTATTCTTGAGCAACCTCTTGAGAAGTATGATCCCATTCTCCATATTATAGCTGGGAAATCCCAGGCATTTAAACCATGCAAGTGCACATGATGGAATAAATCAACTGTGACAGTGACTGAAAGGAAGCAAAAAAATCTTCCTTATCTTCACTCATTTATTTTTTTGTTCCTTTAATTGTATGAATTCTATTGTCTGTCTCTGAGTTTGCTTTGGTCCACTTGATTGAGTGTGCTACTGAACTGCTCTATTGAATTTTTAAGTTCAGTTATATTTTGCTTCAACTATAAGATTTCTGTTTGTTATTTCTTGATATTTTCTATCTGTTGAAATACTTGATTTCTTCATGTACTATTCTTCTGATCTAAGTGCGTGTCTTTATGATTATTATTTTGAACTCTATTAGGTAAATCACCTATCTTTACATCTCTAAATTCGATTTATCTTGTTATGTTGCTTGGAACACACTCCCATTTCTTGACTTTCTCGGATTTTCTGTGCTGGTTTCTATGCATTAGATAAAACAGGAACCCACCTAATTTTGCCACAATGGTCTCCTGCAAGAGATGAACTTTGTCAATCAGCCTGGTCTGAGCTCCCATTTTTCTCTCAAACTTTTGTAATTGTCCAAGTTGCCATCTTTTCCCTTAGTGAATTCCAGTAGCTGATGAATGTTCCAAAGTGGAAGATTACAGTCAGCAAAGAAGCAGACTAATTAGAAATTGATCCCCCAGACAGCAACTTGTACAGTTTTAGTCAAATTCCTTTCAGAAAAAAAGCTGGAAAGTGGATCTTTTTGCCGCTAACTCTGTACTGATGGGGTGGAGGTGGTGGGTGGGGATAATCATGATGTGTGCTAGTGTGCACACGAACAACTTCTTTGTTTTCTGTAGTTAAGTGTGTGGGCTTCATGGACATAAACCTCAGAGGTAAGTGTTTCGGAGGCCCAAGTCTCTGATAGGAGTCTTAATAGTTGAGGTTCTAAATGTACAAGTCAAACTTTTTTCTTCTCAAGGAGACGATGAGAGTTAGGGATTCCCTCATGGTTATTTAGCACTTTGCCAGGATGGGTTTATGATATGTAGTATATAGAATTATTCAGCTAGATTCTGGATTTCTCTAGAGAGAATTATTCCATGTGTAGCTAAACATTTGGCATGTCCAGGAAAGATGGTTTCCGGTACTTCTTATGTCACAATATTGGTCTGGAATTTAATGTTACAGTTTGCATTAACTTAGTCTTCCTATTTAGTTAGTATTTAACTTAATTTTTCCTATATAATTGCCATAAAATCAATATCAGGGATTTACATTTAATTTATAGTTTCACATATTGATGCAATATTAAAAATGATTTGTATCTGCACTAGACATTGAAGAAAATTTCAGTAATTTTTTAAGAGATTTCTGTACAGATTTCTGTAGTTAGCTTGAAATGTGCTACAGTATACAATTGTCAAGTTAATTTTCCTAAAGCATAGCTCTCTATTTTGCCATTCTCTGATATTCAGTTATTTAAGGATTTCCTATTACCTTGAAAATTAAGTTCAAATTTATAAATTTGGCATTCACATGTATATGTTCCCCTCCATTGTACCAGCACTCATCTTTGTTTTTCTAAACTCTGCCCACGTGCATATGTACACAACATACTCATTCATCTTGTTTTCACTTGCATTATTTTTGTCACAATTTCCAATCCCATTCTAAATTTCAGAACCACAACACTTTGCCTGATCCTTCAAGCACTTTCTCTTGACACTTCATTATATTTCTGTGAAGCTTTCTACATAGCATTCTTATGGCATTTACTATATTTGCTTTGTATTATGGTTATTTGTGTGCATGCCTTAACAAGGCATCTTATCTTCACATGGATATCTTATATTGTGCTTGGATTGATATTTTGTACAGGTTACTGTTCAATAAATATTTGTTAAGCTAATGCAAGACACAAAACAAAATTAGTTGCTCACATATTTGAAAATGTCTATGTACTGAGAAAGTAATCACCATGAAATTATTGATGACTGAATATGAGGCAAGTAAGGGACACTCCAGGGGAGTGAATTTATGTGTAATTTGTTGAAAACCTAGCAAATAATGACACTCTAAATGCAGCATTTTTATAAGGTAATGGGAAGCAATAGAATCCAGAATTGTGTGTTAGTATTGATTAGGATCACTAATGAAGAAAAAAATCACAAATAAGGCAAAAATAGTTCTTTGTTGGATACCAATTAACGGCTAATCTGTTTACTATAATAGGCTACTATTAGAGGAAATGATAAAATTAGCTATACACATAAGGAACATTTATTGCCTACATATTACTTTTGCCCTGAGACCAGTGCAATTCAGCAAACTTGTACAATAAAACTATTCCCCAAACACTTTAAAATAATACGGTCTCTTAACACTACTTGCTTCAAATACTTAAAAAAAAAAAAAAAACACTAAAATCCTAAACATTTAAAGAAGTGTAAAAAAAATCTGGTTTTGTCCTCAAGGAATTTCTACAATACTTACTAATTTATCATTACACCTTCAGCAGTATTTCTTTGTACCTGGGCACCAGTGTTGTTAATAATGGCAAATCATTTCAGTTCTTGGTTGGTGCAAGTCGGACTTTATTTGACAAGACAGTGAAAGTATTAATAAAGTGGCACAGTAGGAAGTTAATATTTGCCAATAAGAAATAACATTCTGATATTTAATTTTATAAAATTCACCTAAACCAATTTAAGGTTTTTGCATCAAAATAGAAACTTACAATTTCATAACTGAAAAATTTTTCACAGTCTGGCAAAACTGTCATATACATTGCATTACATTATAACAAGATCTAGAAAGGATTTTTTTTATACTCATACCTGAATTCTTTGCTTGCCATTCCAGATACAGTGGCATTGAAATAGTGTGTGGTTGCCTAAGACTACAGTCACAACAGACCTTTCATCTCTTCACACAGCAGTTAGTGAATGAGGGCAAGTTTCCAAATGTGTCAGAACCACAGATTCTACCTCTTTCAATGGACTTTAGAACACCTCCCTTACAGATCCATGCTCAGTGAAAAGGAAAAAGAAAAATATTGGATGGTTTCACCTGTAGGAGTAATATAGGGAAAACAAAGGATCGAAGAAAAAATAATAATAAATTTTAAAAATTAATGGCAAGTATAAATCAGAGACATTCTGCAAGGGAGGGGGAGGTTGAGGCAGTAAAACAGGGGAGAGAAGTACACAAGGGACTATGGTGATGGTTCATGGGTGAATTGCTGATGAGAATTTTACAGGGAATACATGATGATGTAAAAGATATATAAAAAGAAAGAAAAAGAAAATGAAACACCTCCCTTACAAAACACTCATGAGAGCTAACTGATGTAAAATATGTAAGGAAGCCAACAATGTCTGATTCTTGGAAGACATTCCAACAATTATAGTTACTATTAATTTTAAGAGCTTAAAAATTTGAGTTTATTTCTTCCCTTAATCTTGGGACTCCATGATATACTTAATTAACAGGATTGCTATTGAATGCAGATGCTATAAATGGATATCTACAGTGTTGTGTAGTGCTTTGTTTTTCCTTCATATTTGATCTATTTTTAAATTATTTTCTGCCTCTTTGTTTCAGTTAGATTTGGTTCATAACAAACTATATACAAAATCAGTGATTTAATATACATTTATAATTTCCCACAATTTTATGAGTTGTGACATATTTCTGGGCTAGGTCATCCAAACTGGAATAGTATGGTATATGATGACCTGTCTCACATCAGAAGTTTTGATATGAGGCCACAGAGATCATTTGGTCTCATAGAGCTCATCATTAGCAGGCTAGTCCTACCATATGCGTGCTGCAGTTACAGGGTCCTAAGAAGAGCAAGAGAGGGAAAGCCCAGTGAGCATGTACTTCTCCATCTGCGACTATCTTATTGATCAAAGCAAGTCATGTTGCCCAGCCCAAAGTAAAAATGTGAAGAACTTCTACAGAGCAGACATACATAGAGGTGAATTGTGGAGGTCATTTCTACAGCAAGCTCTCAGACTTTTTCTATTCAGATATGCTCAAGAAGACATAGATTTTACTATAAAGTAATAATTCTCTTCAGATACAATATATCCAGGGTTAAATATATCAAACACTGTTAATATCTTCATGTTTTATATTCCTGAGTCGCTGATTAGCTTGTTATTTCATATATATCACTGAAAAAGACTGTAAAAACAAAAAGAGTACTTATACTATATATGACATTTGTTGTAAGTTTTTGACTTTTAAGGAGAAAAAACCCTCCAGTTTTACAAGTATGTTTTTTCCTTTTCTTTGTGTCACTTGTTCTTTTAATCCACACATATATGGACAACTAATTTATGCCAAAGAAGTCAAGGACATACTATGGAGAAGGGAACATTATTTTCAATAACTAGTGTTGTGAAAACTAGACAGCTATATGCAAAAAAAAATGAAATTAAGTCTCTAACTTAATTTCACACACAGGAATTCATTCAAACTTGATTAAAGATTTGACTGAAAGACCTGTAACAAGAGAAGAAAACATAGGTGATATGCTATCTGAGGCTGACTTTAGTGACCCATTTTTAAATTTAACTAATGGAAAGATAAACAAAAGAAAGAATGAAAAAAATGGGACTATAAAAGTCTTCTGCAACAAGAGAATCATCATCATAAAAAAAAGACAACCCACTGAAGAAATATTTGCAAATCATATATCTGTCAAGAGGCTAACATCCAAAATATATTTAAAAATCCACAGAACTCAACAAAAACAAAAATACATCAAACCAGATTTTAAAATAGAAGTTCTGAATACATAGTTTACCAAATAAGACATAGATTTGTGAATAGGCACATGAAAAAATATTATAATTAAGAAAATAAAATCAAAACTACAATGTATATATCTTCACGCTTGTTAGAATGACGATTATCTAAAATACAAGAAACAATCAGTGTTGGCAAAGATGTGGGTGGGGAATCCTCATACACAATTTATAGGAATATAAATTGTTATAGGCACTGTGTTGAGTGATGTGGAGATATCTCAAAAAGTTAAGAATAGAGAGGTGGCATAGGCTTCTTGGTGGCATAGGGACTAAGTCTCAGTGGTATCATGCTATTACCACTGCAGCATGAGTTTAATCCCCAGCCAGGGAGCTGACCCATATATAGTGTAGTTGACCTTTCCTATCTTAACCAGTGCTCCCCTCAGCAGTGTATTCCAGCAGATCCACCTGTTCTGTTCCCCATTCTGTCTCTGTTGAATCCTCTCATCCCATGCACCTCTGGCCTATACCCTAGTTCTTCTATGCATAAATTTAAAATTTTTTTTTAAAATTAAGAATAGAAATATATATTACTCAGCTATTCTATATCAGTGTATTTATTCAAAGAACACAAAAATACAATTTTAAAAATATATGTACAGCCCTATGTTCAGTACAGCATTATTTATAATAACTAAGATATGGAAACAACCTAACTGCTGTTCTAAAGAAGGTATGATAATATCTACTGATAGATATACACAATTGGATACTACACAACCATAAAAAAGAAAATCTTGTGATTTGCCAAAACTTTTGAAAACATTGCTGTACCTTGTAGTTAGAAAGAAAAATAGTATATTATTTCACTTACAGATGGAATATAAAGAAAATAAACAAAAATAAGTTCAGATAAAAGAACAGATTGGTGGTAAGGAGTTAGGGTGAGGGCAATGAAGTATATAAAGTGGTTTAACTGTATGGTAATTGATAGAAACTAGACTTTTGATGATGATCGTGATGTAGCATATGGAGATGCTGAATTAGAAAGCTGTCTACCTGAAAGTTACATAGTGTTATAAACTTACATTAATTCAATTTCTTGAAGATAGTATTCTGGGGTTAATGATTTTTTTTTAGTTTTAGAAGGAAACTAATGTATCACAGACTCTGAGTTCATGACATATCCATATGGTGTACCCTGTTTTATTTTTCAATTCTATTCTATAAGATATGGCCCTATAACAAATTGTGTCTCATCTACAAAATGGCAAAAGAATTACAATGGAACCATGTTAGTCTGCTCATGCTATTGTAATAGAGCACCACAGACTCAGAGCTCCAGAAGCTAGACGTGCAAGAACAAGGTGATCACCCATTTGGTTTCTGGTGAGATCTCTTTTTCTAAATTGCCTTCTTTCTCTCTTCTCACATGGTGGAGAAAAAGAAAGGTCTCTGGCATCTCTTCTCAAAGGATGCTAATTATATGATATCAGGACCCTAAAATTATGTCATTCAACCTTTACACTTCTTTCTAGGACATATCTAAATACAGTCACATTGGAACTTAAGGCTAAACATGTGAATTTGAGGGAGACACATTCAGTCCATGAAAGGAATACTGAAAAGCATAAATCTTTACAAATATTACCAACTTAATTAAGGTAGGATTGAGCTATACAATGTGTGGTGCTTACACAAACTTATGAGTCTCTATGTAGCATTGAATAATCACAATACAGTAGAAGAAAAACAAACCTAAAATTTAATCAGAAAGCATTCACCTGAGCATATGTAGCTTAAGGTAAAAGTCAGCACACATACCCTGATGCAGCGCCTACAAAATCCTGTGGAAAACAGTTTGAAGAATCATAATAGCATAAACTGCTTCTTCTTTCTTCTAATTAACAAAAAATACAAATAATTTTGTAGAACTATTTTCTATAATGCTTTATTTTCACATATTCATGATGTGTACCAGGTGTCAACAAGATTGAAAATATCTGATGTAACAAAAATGTAATATTCTACTCTTAAAATAATTTTCCCAAGAGCAGAAATTATTGGAAAGTCTGAAAGATATAAATTTTATTTTATAAATTAATGATTCAAGCATTCTTAATACCTTTACATATTTGTGGTGAAATGCTTAGTAAAATGTCAGCTACAAAATGTTCTAATTATTACTGTATCATTGATTTTATGAACTATACAATTTCCTAGCCCCATTATTTTTCCTGTTCATTTTCCTATTAGCACAGACTAGTCTAAGTGTGTCTTACTTAACCAACAGTTGAAAACCCTGATGTGTGGCTTATATGTTAAATTACAGAAGCAAGTGTTGTACTTACCAAAGATATGGAGTTATAAGGGAGCAAAATAGACAAAGGGAGTCAATTAAACAGTGATGAATAGAAACTAGACTTTTGATGGTGTATACATTGTAGTGTACACATTTGTCAAATCATAAACTTGCAAGTTTACACAATGTTAAATAGAATATTACCTCAATAAAAAATATTATAAAAATAAGAACCACTGTTTTTTCATTCACTTCTATTTTGAATATGTAAAAAAAATTAAAAGCATTTAAATTGCCTGGAAGTGTATATATAGATAATATATTCTTACAGTTTTTTTCTTTTAATATTTTCATAATGTATTGGCAGGAGAGTCATTAGAAAGTTGTTGTAGAAAGCTTTGGGTTTCCAGAGCAAACTATGACACTGGGAGGTTTAACCAACAGAAATTTATTTTGTTACTGTTCTAGAGTTTGGGAAAATTTAGATCAGGTGCCAACTGATTAGGTGCCTGATGAGAATTTCCTATTCTCACATGGGAAGTGGGAAGTATGAGGGTGAGAGAGAATGAGAGACAAACAAGGGAGATCTAGTGTTTCTCCTCATAAGACTAGTTGTATCATATCAGGACTCCCACCACATTATAACCTCATTTAATCATTATCACAACCTTACATGTCCCATCACCAATAAAGTCATATTAAGATTTATAGCTTCAACATATGAATTTTGGAGTGGAAGAATACACAACTCATTTTATAGCAGAAACAACTGCTGCAAGTCAGACAGCAAGGCTAATTCTTCATGCTAAATTTTCCTGTTAGGACTTGGAAATTGATGGTTCTTGCATCGTTCGCTAAGTCATGATTCTTCAAACTGTCAAATATTGTACACCTATTGATTTTGAAACTGTGTAGTATAGATCTGCTTTAAGGATCATCTCTTCAAGAAGAGAAGAGAGAATTCATTAATGGTCAGAGGTCACAGACCTGCAGTCCAGTCATCTTGTCTGTCAAAAAGAGAGAAAATATTATCTTTCCCTGAATTACCTACCCTCATGAACAGCATATTGTTCAATGTAAAATAAAATGCAGAAATGGAATTTTTCTATTTGCTTAGTTCTTGCCTGTTTTATTCAACAAACAGTTATTCAGTGTTTACTAGTTTCAGATGTCATGCTACATTTGTTCCTTTAATTAATACCTAGCAAGTGTCTATTATGTGTCAGGCACTGTTCTAGGCACTCATGATTAAAAGATTAAAAAAAAAATCCTTTCCCTCCTATAGCTTATATTCTACTGCAGAAAAGCAATCAATTTTAAAAGTTCAATTATATAAGCTAAAAATTGGTAAGTGCCAGAATTATTATAGCAAGATAAGAGGATATAAATTGATGGAATGGAGTAAGTTACAAGAATAAATAGGCTGGTATGGGTAGGCCTCACTGAGAAAGTAAATTTGAAAAGATACCAAAAGAAAAGAATATTAGCTAATATCAGATATTTGGAATAGAACATTCCAAGCAGAGCAAAAACTGTAAGTGAAATATGCCTAGTGAGCTTCTATAATCTTCTGCCCTCCTTTTCCAAACCTGTGTGAGTACAGTAAGTTCCAGTCTGTCCTCTTTGTTCCTGAAGTAAAGAGCAAGAGGGCCCAGAGATCCTTTATTCTGGAACTCAGACAAATTCAAGTGTGTTCCAGGTCAGAGATTATTGACTTTTATCTTTTCTTTTTTAACTCTGGGTTTAGAGGGGATGTACATCACTATTGTCACCACTCTATCTGGGTCACAGTTCCTTACTTTGACATATTTATATTAAAAAATAAAATGACATCACTAATCGTGTGTATCTATATATCTTAGAAAAGTATTCATTTTACCTTGTTAAATAAAAACAGCAAAATATTAAAAATAGTATGGTCCCATTTTTCATAAAATAAATACTACATGTTAAGACATATATATTTTGACTCATGTTAGGTAAAAATGTACGGAGATAGTGCTATAAAAGTTAGAGAGGGGGAATTTCATTTTATTATAACTTTTTCCCCAAAACATTTAAAGCTATAGGTAATTTTTATTTCCTTTTTGTTTTATTAAGTCTGGAATAAAAATTAGTCAGAAAAAAATCAGTGAGACGTTCATGAAGGATTCCATTAACCAAATCTGATCTGTTAACTGAAAACAATAAAATAAAATATTGGTCACCCCCAAAGCTCTCCTTTCTTTCTTACTCTGTGCTTACAAATATTTTTTTTGGCTTTCCATCAATTTTAATAAACATGACAGTTTCCAGTTTTTATTAAATTTTTCTCAATTTCCATACATGTCTTCAAAATACAACCTCCTCTCTGAACTTTGTTTTATATAATTTTTTGCCAACTCATTGCAAAGAACCAGAAATAAAGGTAGTTATACTCATAAATGCAATTGAAGAGCTTGTATAACTTTGGTGACAAGGTATTTAAGTCGTCATGCTCAAGTATAAAGCACCGTTCCCATCTTCTATCAGTTTGATACCAAAACAATGAAATGTATAGCACAAGAAAAGCTTAACTCAAACACATTTGCTCTGAACAGGCCATAAAGAAAGAGTACCCATAAAAAAAGGAGGTCTATATAACTGAATTTCATGGAGGAACAAAATACATCCTGTTTTATGAGAAATTCTTATGCCTTGGAGCCCAATTGTAAGGGACTGCATTTCAACTCTTTTAACTCTTATTACTAGAAAAAAAAAAAAAGATGTATTATTCTCTGATCTAACTAAACTCAGTGGCTAGCAGATTGAGCTCTGATACCTTTGCTACATTTTTAAAAAATATTTGCAATGCAAATAACTGCTCAAAATTCCTTTAGCTACACTAACATTTATATGTGTCATGCCAAATAAAATAGCTATTTGTGTTTAAAGGAAAGCATTTCTTGCTCTGTATGTACACACCTGGGTTCACTTCTCTTGAGAAGATGCCTCAACATCACTAGTGTAACAAGACAATAACAGCAGAATAATAGAGATTTATAGTGATTGTCCAGAAGTCAACAGGGGATGACTCACACAGTGAGCATAACCATAACAAGTGTCTTTTTTTTCAAGTAGAAAAAAAAGCAGAGGTGTTTGATGCAATCTAATGTTTCACTCACAAAGCCACACTGAATCATTTGATCCCAGAATGAAAAAAGGGAAGAAACATTGAAAAAATCAGAGAGTAAACCCTGTAACCCACATCACATGTAAAATTCTCTTTTTATGATAATATCCTGGATTTTCAATACTAAAGATTCTTTCTATATACCCAACATGCCACAGAATGCTTTGCATGATGTAGAACATTATAAGGAAGTCAGGACATTTCCACGCTTAAAACTTTGGATATCAAGCTTTGAAATATCAGAGAAATTGGCAAGTTAGGAATGACATTCCCACATGTAACAATCAGATCAGCTGAATAACAGCTGACTCGCTAGTCATTTATTTTCTAGTTGAACACATTCCCCACTGCTCCCTATTGCCTTTCATCTCCTACTCCTTTACTTACTAATAAATAGTCATTACTAGTCTGACACCTCTCATAATTTGAACTTGCATCTTTCCAATACAAATAAGTAAATCCTCTTCAATTACTGTTTTAGAGTTAGGCTTTGTCATCAAGGACTTTATATCTCGGGAAAAATTCTGAGATAAATAATGTAATGTCAATGAATTTGCAATCATACTGGCTGAGGTTTAGAGGTTGTAAAATGAATTACCAATAGAAATTTAAAAATACCTTTGGAGAGAAACTGCAAAAAGGCAGTTAACTAAAGCTCACTATTCATAGTAAGTAAATTTTCCAGTTATTGAATTTGGAAAATAATGTCATAGTAGTATAATGGAAGAACCCACGGTCACAGGCTACCTCTGGCTCTCCTTTGAGCAGATTACCATACTTATCTGGGTCTCAATTTTCTCATCCCTAAGATGAGTAAATTCTGACCAACAATGATGAGACCCTTTTCTAATTCTTGGTTTCCAAATTTAGGGCACAATGAATAGTTTACCTTCTAATTGTTTGGTAGGCTTTGTAAAGGGAAAATTCTATTTAATCATTATTTTCCAATAAAATAAAATTATTCTTCATGGGTTTTTTATGCTATGCTTTTCTTACTCTATGCATAGTGTAAAAAAGCTGTTTTTTTTTTTTTAACTCTTCAACAGAGTAATACTTGAAGAGTTAAGAATTTCAGAACATCCAATATTTGGAGTTACTCTGGTAATTATAGCTATTTTGCTTATAATTTTATAAACTATGGTGATAGCTATTATTTATTTAGTTTCTGGCAGACCCTTAAAATGCATTATCTTATTTAATTCAGATCATCACTCTACTAACACAGTAGCTATTCACATCTAACTATCTCTGCATGTTAACTCACCAGTGACATTTTCTACATCATATATTGGAGGTTTAGTCACTGAGGTTTAGAAAAAGAACACATAAATCAAGAATGGAACCAGAAAGTAACATGTAACAATCATGTTACATGTTATTACTATGTTTATTATTATGGCATAAACATTGGTGTATGGTTTTGGCCTTAGAGTTTACTTTTGTTCATCTCATCGTTATTTTACTTCTTATATTTTCCAATTACTTCTATTTCTATCAATATACACTTCTTGTACACACATACACAAGATTATAAATCCTAATATTTAATCTAAACCTTGTCCTTTTATTTTCAAACTTGTCTCTCTACATATGCACATTAATACTTCATTGATATTCCGTTAAAAATTACTTGGACTATTAAAAAACAATTAAAGAAGTTATTATTTAATTAACCTAAGATTTCTTGAAGAAATAAATTAAAATGAGAAGCCTCACTTTCAACAACTATAGCAGAAGTTGATAACATTTTTCTGTGAAGGCCCCAATAGTAAATATTTGAACTTTATATACTATATGGTCTTTACTGTAACTACTCATTCTTTAACTGAAAAGTGACAGGCAAAAAATGAATGAATACTGTAGTAGTCTAAAAAGATTTTGTTTATGGAAATTTTCATTTCATATAATATTCAGATGTCAAGAAATATTATTGTTCTTTTGCTTTTTTACAACCATTTTGAAATGAACTCACTGAATCCAAAATTTTTCCATATAGGGGCTATTTTGGGCCTCAAGTCAACTACATGAGATTTGACTATATCAAATCATAATCTCCTGATTCCTGAAATATAGAAAGAGGATTTAAAGAATTAACTTAGAGATTATTTTAAAAGATATGGATATTAACCTATGTAAACTACTTTAAATAGGATCTATAATATAAAAGGCACTCAATAGATATCATTAAGAGTTTTTAAAAGATTTATTTATTTATGCATAGAGCTGGGGTGCAGGCCAGAGGTGCAGGAGTGGGGAGTGATGAGAAGATTTACTAGAGACAATGGGGAGCAGAGCAGGCAGATCTACTGAAATACACTACTGAGGACAGAACAGTGGACGAGACAGGAGAGGTCTGCCGTGCCACGTGATCAAACTTGTGCTGCAGCTACTGCAGCTTCATAGTGCTGCAACTTAACCCCTTTCACCACCGGGGGATCCTCATTAAGAATTTTTAAATAGGAATTTTTAAAATTTTAATAGTAAATAAAAACTATATGTTAAGATTATAATTCCAATGGAAGTAAAAAAAAAACTAAATTCAAGATATTTCATATTGTTTATTATAAAAAGATTGTGTTAGCCAATGTTTTAATTAATCATTTCAGTTTAGGTAACATATTAACATAATTTTATGAGATTTGTGAAACTTATTTCTTGATTATCTTCAGTATTCAGAGTATAACTTTCCCAAATCCTTATGGATTATCACTGTAAAGAGTCCAAATATTCACAGCTAGTTAATATCCCAAAAGTAATATCATAAGCCATGATTATCCAAATGCCATATTTAATAGTAGAGTTACAGAAAGCCAAGTCCAATTACTCTCTCTTAATAACAAATATTAGTGTATTTAGCAATTGAAACTATTAGAGGATGGCTGATATGGTTGTATAAACCAAAGGGATCTGAGACTCAGTGTTAATGTTCACGATCCTTTACCTGCTAAACATAATCAGAAATGACTGGTAGACGTTTCTGTATGAAAAATCACTTCCAGCAAATCAACTTTATATCCACTAAAATTAAGAAAGTCTACTGTTCTTGCAATTGTGAGAAGACAGACAACTCCTGTTGTTATCAGATTTGTAGAGGACTCAGCTGGGGTGAGAGGGAATGTGTTAAATGATATATTCAAGATGACAAGAGATACGTGTTGGCATTTGGGACACAATGTAGCAAGAAGAAATTTTTTTTTTTAAGATTTATTTATTTACGCATACAGGAGCTGGGGTACAGGCCAGAGGTGCAGGAGGTGAGAGGATTCACCAGAGCAGGGAGCAGAACAGGCAGATGGACTGAAACACACTGCTGAGGGCAGCATCGGTTTGCTACACCATGTGGGTCCCCTCCCTGGCCAGCAGCAGGGATCGAACTCGTGCCGCAGTGGCTGCGGTTTGCTTCATAGTGCGGTGCTTACCCACTGCGCCACCGGGGAGGCCCAGCAAGAAGAAATTTTAAAGAGATGTAACTTGTCAGGGAGAAATGGTTGCCTTGAACCGGATCAGGCCTCTCCTAGATTTGTACCCTATTCTTGTGCAGATGCTTGAAGTAGAATTTAGAAAAACTGCATCATAACCAGGTCAGCACAAAATAAAGCAATATGGATGTGTTAGGGCTTGAAATCCTAACAGGGGGTGGAGAGTTAAAGGAAATGGGAAAATTTAATTTGAAAACAAAAACTAAAAGTCTTAGAATAACCATCTTTAAACATTTGGAGATCTCTCATGTGCAATGGATCTACTTAAGTCTAAAGAGAAAGAGAATAAATCCAGCCCCAACACTGGAGGCTCTAAGGAGAATGATTTTTGCCCAATATCAGGAAAAGGGTTTAACCAACAGAAAGGTCAAGTAAACTACTTTAGAAGTACAGCTTGCTTTCTGCAGGTGTAAAACTTAAAATGAATGACTACATGTTGGGACTGTTACAAGGGAGATTCAAATACAACATTGATGATTTGACCAAAACACTTATAAAGAATTATTCTAACCTTAGAAGTCTATGTTTCCATTTCTAAAAAGATCTTAAGGTGGTTCATTGTCCATGTGGATGGTTTACAAACAACTTTTCAGGTAATTGTCCAACCTTCGCTACAAGATCTTTCTAGGGTCTAAGAAAATTAATTACAGTATCTGGTGATCCCAGGGGAAAAAAAGATTTGGGTGAGAGTTCTTTCACTTCAAAATTTTCAGTAAAAATAGTATAATAAAACATAGCACAAAATGTGAATCTGGAGGCACCCTTTTCAAAATGTAGCTTCCAAATCCCATAATTAACATATTTTTCTTCTGCTGTACAACCTGCCTCAAACTACTTTTAACCACATCTTTTTTCTGCCACTTGGCTAGTGGCAGTCGTTCTCAAAAAAAATAAGAGTCATTTTTGCTGTGGTATAGATTCCAAAGTAATGTACTTTTGCCTATGTAAGTTGTCTCTTGAAGCCATCTATGAAGATACAGGGAAACACGCAAAGGTCTGAAAGAACTAAGTCTGAAGGAGACTCCTGAACATAGTACAACTCACAGCTAACTTCAAATAGTCACAAGTCTTGAACTGTTTAATATGTAGAATAAACAATGTACTCAATTGCTGCACAGAAATTTCCCTGGATAGAAAAAAAAATGCTGATCTTCTGAGAACTTTAAACAAATATTCCCTATTTCTCCACTAAGTAATTCATGGGTCATGTTTGTTGTCATCTATTAATCAAGAAAAAAAAAGATAGCAAGAGGCTAAATTTAAAACTGTGAGGAAGGGGTGGAAAATTTTCTCTCTACTCTGTATAAGTTTACTCAGACTTTGCTAAATTTGAACACCATTAGGAATAAAATCTTTACCATAAAAACTTCAGGAAATTGTCTTCATTCAACAACTTTTTACAACAGATATTCTAGTGAATATAGTGAATTTTCAAAAATTCTGCTTAAGTGACTGCACATAGAGCTTATCCTTCCTGAACAGCATCTAATTCTCACCTATAATTCTTACCTATAACATTATAATATTATAATGCACATGTTTGTCTTCCCTCATGAGACTATAAAAGTTTTTTTTTTTTTAAAGAAATAAGTCCCTGGGCCTCCCTGGTGGTGCAAGGAGTTGAGCACGCCACACTGTGAGACTTCCACAGCCACTGCAGCGTGAGTTCGATCCCTGGCCAGGTCTAGGACACACATGTCACAGCAGACCTCTACTGCCTTGTCCCCCACTCCCCTCAACAATGTAGCTCAGTCTATCTGCCTGTTCTGCTCCCCACTCCGTCACTGGTGAATCCTCTCACCCCACCCCAACCCCCCGACCCCCGTGCCTCTAGCCTGTACCCTCTTGTATGCATAAATTAATAAATATTAAAAATAAAACTTAAAAAAAGAAGACCCTATTGATCTTTGACAAAGCACCATAAATAGTAGGTGTCCAAAATTGTAATTTAGAATGAATAGATGGATAAAGTAATAAATGTGAAAAGGTAAGATCTTAGATGCCAAAATTCATCTTATCTTTTCAAACATTATGTATGTGTACAGTGCCTTAGAATTATAGGGTTTCTTTCCTGCTAACTTACAAGATATCTTGCACTGCTAACATTGAGGAAAATCCATTTCTAAAGGATAAATGCTTTAGTAGGGCTCTTTCCTTTTCAAATTAAAGATAAATTATTTTTAACCTTTTGGGGAAAAAATAAACAAATATTTATAACTGCATAAGAGAACTCTTTAGCAGAATGAGGATGAAATCATTAGAGAAAGAACTTTGTTTCTCCTTGTGTGTGGAACCACACTCTGGCACACATTATCTGGCTCATAGGAATAACTGGTTGTTTAACTTGTGACATCTCAGCACTTTCTAAACATTTCTGATTATGATTTATTTTGGGGACAGTCAAATCTCATGTCTTCAGGTACAGATTTAATTCTATGGTGGACTGACGGTAAATACTTTTCACTATTCTGTATCTCAAAACAATGTGATTAACTTTGATGGAAACAATGAATGTTCAATCTTGGAGCAATATCCACTTTCTAGTCTTTCTATAAGAATTATTGGAATGAGGGAAAAGAAATAGCCAGAAGCTTTTTAAGCGTTCTTATTTTTCTCTGTCACATCATTAAAGGTTCAATGAATCTCCAATTAAGTCTCCCTGGCTGCTGTCACCAATTTGATTGATAGATGTCCTTGGCTCACCCTCCACAGGACATGCCAGTACACTAGGCCCCCACCTGCCACCATCAATTATCGCTCTCTTGTCATCAGTGCCCTCACCTGTCAATTTATTTGCCACAAATCCAGTGAAGCCCTCTAATCGGGGAGAAAAACGAAAAGCCATCCTTCTTTACTTTAATGGTGTAACAGAAAAAAGTCTTAACAAGCCACCTACAGTTTAATCCTAGAGAAAACTATTCTTTAGTCTTTTCCATTTTTTTTCTTTCATCATTCACCAATCTGCCACCAAAAAAAAAATTGTATGACAGTGGTGTTTACTTGTGAGTGTGTTAACATTCAGTTAACCAAAGATAAGGAGAAAATGGGAGAATTTTTTAAATAAAATTTACAGAAATGTAGACTTTTGACCCTATGAGAATCCATGGAGCATTCGCCAAGGAGAAAAAGAAAAATCATTCCATTTCTTCAAAAACTGATAGCAAAAAGCAGATTAAGAAGGATAAAGCAGTTCTTTAGTTGTTGTTGGCAAACCTAGTAAACATGATAAATTTTACTTGTCTGCTGCCCCACCTGTTTAATGTTTAAACGTGAACTGATTGTGGTGCTTGCTAACTGATTACCTGTCTAGGACACTGCAATCTTCTGTCTATCGACAGAAATTTATGGCCTCCCCTGGAGTGCCGATATCTATTTCTGCCTTTGACCATGAACTGCTCTGTGCAAACCCCCAGGAGGCCCGGGTGCACCTGACAGGATCTATGAAGGAGAGATTGATTCCATTTGGATGACTGTTAGATAATGACCTTTGACCTCTGTACCCGAAGTGACAACAAAAAAATGTCAACTCTTATTTATCTCATGTCCCAGGAAAGACAATTTATTTTTCTAAAATCAGTTGAGATTTTGTGGGGTTTTTTCCTTTATATTAGAGGGAACATAGAAGAGAGGGAAGAGAGAGAGGACATTTCATGGGAAGGAAAGATAATGCTTCTTAATATGGGGGAGTATAGAAAGTCTAAAGCTTCTCCCAGGGATGAACGATCCTCTCCTTAGTCAATCTATTGATATTTTGCTGTTTTTGGAATGTATTACTTACTATGTCATGAAATATATATTCTGAAAACATTAATTTTTTTCACACAAGAAGGCATTAAATAGTTGGAGTAAGGAAGATTATCCTTTATTCTCTATTCTAGATCTAAATTGTCCCCTTCTCTTGTGATCAAATTACAAAATATGAACAATCTATAATGCCAGGACATTTGTGTTGTAGTGTTAAGTGCCTACATGAGTCAATGTATGTAGAACTATTATCTGCCACACCGTTATTAATACTGTACTTCACACTGTCATCCTATCAATTATTCTAAGATCTTAGAATCTTTCACCTCCCAACAAATGGAAATGGCTAATTAAGTAGGTTCTAATATTTTTTGTATTTGCTCTTAATCTACAATTTGTCTTAACTATTAATAACCAGTCTAGGTACTTATTTTTCAAAGTTCTGAAACATTTGTTATCTTAACAACCTCTGTTTATAATGACCTGCCATTAAGAAAAGAGATTCCCTAAAAGGCAAAATTGCCTGTAGATGAAAAGAAAATTATAAAAATCCTTAAATGTTTATTGCTGAATTTTGCACAGTAGCCAACATTCCAATACTATTTGTTAAGTCATGAAATTAGGTTGAGGACAAATGGCCATAAAGTTGTTTGGGCTTAGTGACTACAGGCCTGATTTATAAAGTTTATATTTCACTCCTCACACAGGCATTTCTGGCACAAGAGAGGGTAAATTAAGCAGTATTTCAGTGAAAACCTAATCTAGGTAATTTTGCTGTGTGGTCACTAATATTAGCATTGACGAGTTAATAAAAACTGAGTGGCTTGTGAATAGAATAAAATTTCTATATTAGGACACATTTAATCACCTCCACATATAAAAAGCTCATATTACAATAATTCCAAGTAGTTCTCTATTATCAATGAGAATTGACACTTATATCTGAACATTGATATAGATATTTGTCTCACAAGAGGCAACATCTTAGACACACTATACATTATTATTATATATTTCAAAACTATTTTGACTTACCATCTGTCTTCAAGTCTTCTGCTCTTTAAATGGTCAAGAAATAAATTATAATAAAAATTAAAATAATACCATTTAGCTCTCTCTTTGATACAGTCATTACATGATGCATTTGCTTTACCCTTTCTACCAAATTTTTAAACACACACTTTAAAAAAATTTTTTTTTATTTATTTTGCATAGAAGAGCTGGGGTGTAGACCAGAGGTGTAGGAGTGGGGAGGAGAGGCAGGGAGATACGCTGAGAGAATTCAAAGAGAGTAGGGAGCAAAGCAGGCAGATTTACTGAATCGTACTGCTGAGGGGATCAGCAGGCGAGAGTTCTGCTGTGCCATATGTGGGTTAGGTCCATGACCAGTGATCAAACAAATGCCTTAGTGGTGATAGTGAGACTTAATCCCCATGAGGGAGGTCCCATGTAGACACATCATCTGTGATATCCCCCTATACTTACATGAATATAAATTATCTCCCATAGGGTTCACCATAGGCAATTCTTTTAAAAATTAAACTATTATTTCAAGTGTCAGTACTTAGGATTCTATGGAGCCACTGTCGGTTCTACTTAGATATTTTTCTATTTTAGAAAATGCTGCAGTCCCTTAAACATCAATCATCTTAACATTCATGGGTTCAGTGCTCGTCCCTTAGTTATTATGGTGATCATCCACTTGGTCTCTGTGCTTTCTAATTTTTTTTCACAAGAGAAATTCTCCTATGTAACCATACAATTCTGAGTTTATATTTAAGCTGCCCTTTCTAGGAACTAGCATTTCTTAGAACAATGCTTCTGGAAGTTAATGTGCATGAGTTACTTTAGTACCTTATTAAAAATGAAGATTTGAATGCACCAAATTGATAATGGAAAATAAGAATCCAAGATTTATTTTTAACATGTTTTCAGGTGACATTGACATTATTGGTCAATGGACCAGAATTTGACATGTAACACAATAACATGCACAGATCTAAACATATTTTGCTGTTTAGCAACATGACCAACATCACTGCCCTATGTGATTAGTTATCGGAATTTCTAAATTATCCTAATCTAAACACTGAATTCTCAGACCTCTGACTTATTCTAACTCTGTACAACAAATAGTAAAATTATTTTGAATGGAGTATGTAAAGCTTAAATTTTTCAATTAAAAATTGAGAAGTAGCCTAGTAGTTACTAAATCTTTTTTTCTACTTCACATTAATAATAGGTTTCAAATATCAGTATTCACAATTTAATGCATTTATTAAAGTACAAATTACAAATGCCCAATCCCCAAGACTAGTGCACTTGGATGGGGGAAAGACTGAGAACCTGGATTTTTAACAAACTCCTCACTTGAATTTGCACAGGTGGTAAGCAGACCACTCTTAGAAGCCCTACCATAATATGAGGAAACAATTTTGTATGACCTGAAAGACATTTTAAAATATACCATGGGTTTAAAACAGACATGTCACATCATTGACTCTTTTAAGATCTGGGAGTAAATATTCATTCAGCGATGATTCCCTTTTTTAGCATGGGTAAAATAAGTCATTAATATGCATTTTACTATTGTGGATTGAATAATGTAGTGCTCTTTTTTAAAGACAGCAAGGCTGCTTGAGGGTAGAATAAATACTTTGTTTGGTCTACTAACTAAATCTTTAAATTGTTAGTTATGCAACCTCAGATTTTATTAAGATAATATTAAAGATGTTCATAAGAAGCCAACAAGCCAAAGGCATCTGAGGACCATTCTGGAAGACTTGTTTTAATTAGAAAATAGCAGTCAAATACGCTGAAGGATATATTTCCAGACTGATTGTTTTCAACTTATAATTTCTTCTAATTTGATTTCATGAGAGAAAAGATACATATAAAACAAAAACCATACACAGAACTGCTCAAACAATGCTGGGAAAATTATAGGACATTCCTTGGTTAGTTAAATGAGCCTGGGAAGAAGACAAATAAAGCCACTGACTATCCATTATACATGATGCTCTAATAAGATGTCAAAAAGTAAACATACAGACTTGGGCCTCCCGGGTGAGGAGGGTTTAAGTCTCAGCGCTGCCACTGCCATAGCCCTGAGTTCCATCCCTGGCAGGAAGGTGACCCATATGTTGCAGCAGACCTCAGCTGTCTTGCCCACTGCTCCTCTCAGCAGTGTATTTCAGTATATCATGCTGTTCTGCTCCCCACTCTTCAGTGAATCCTCTCACATCCCACACCTCTAGCCTACACCCAAGTTCTTCTATGCAAAATAAATAAAAAATCTTTTTTAAAATATCAGACTTATGAAAATAGCTTACACTAATAATTTACTTCTTCATGTGTCATATAACTTAATGTTGAAATTAACCCAAATACAGTCTGAAAGAGCAAAAGGAAACATTCTCATGTGTCAAAATACATGGCCTATTCCTTATATATGAGACTGGTACTCTACATACTCAAAGCTTACTTACTCTCATTTTAGGGAAAATGCTGACAAACATCCTATCAGGTTTTGTCAAAATTAGCATTTTCCATTGAAAATATTGTAATGTCTAACAAAGTAAACAAACTAATGTACCTCAGTCATTACACAGACCAAGAAAGATGCTCAGTTACTAAAGAGATATACATAGATGTATGCATACATAGTTATGTATATCTAATATTAAATATGGGATTCTGTAGTATTTTCATTTGCTGAATAGATATTTGTGAGAAGTAAATGAGTTAATTTTTTTAAAGACCTTGGACTGGTGCATGGCTTACTCTAGTAGTTTTATCATCATTCCTACTATGTAGCAGTAAAGAATTCTGGGCATCATGTAACTGGGCTCACTTTCATATCCCAAACTTTATTAAATGTTTAACCTTGGGTAAGGTGATTTGATTCCTCTAATTCTCAGTTTCCTCCTCTGTAGAATCATAGTATTCACATCATGAGGTTATGAAAGATTTAATTTATAACACAAAGTTACAGATAGCAACTATTCTTGTTGTTGGATTTTTGGTTGGGAGGAAGGTTTTAAGGAGGTTTCTCAAAATATTGAAAAAAAAAAAAGATCTAAATTAGAATCCAGCAATCCTTCTCCAGGTATCTACACAAAGAATACAAAACACTAATTTAAAGGGATATGTTCATGCAGCACTATTCACAGGAGCCAAGTTATGGAAACTACCTAAGTGCCCAGTGACAGATGAGTGAGTTAGAATACACGATGGAACACTACCAAGCTATAAAAAGAAAAAAGATGAAATCTTGCCACTGGTGACAACAACATGGATGGAACTGGAGGGAATTATGTTAAGGGAAATGAGTCAGAAGCAGAAAGACAATTACTGAATAATTTCATTCATATGTGGAGTATAAACAATCAGACAAAAATAGACCAAAACAAACCCTAGAGATCTGACTGCAGAAGTGCTACTACCAGAAAAGATGGGAGGTGGGCAGGCGGCAAGTGTGGGAGGGAGCTCAAGGAACTTCAGAGGAAGATTATTGCTGCTTTAGGGGTGGGCATGATGTGCTAACATACATCCAAAGAGAGATAAATCTATACCTCTCTAACATATACAGTGTCGTAAGCCAATGTTACTTCAATAACATTATAAAAATTTAATTTAAAAGATCCTAATGTATAGGTGATACAAAAAATACAAAGGTGATAATGTGCCCAATTTCAAACAGATAATAACTGAATAAATTGAGAGTCAAATGAAGGTTTATCAGAGTTCAAGATTTACTCTTTTCACTATATCTGACTATCTCTCATCAGCCTCAATTTTGAAGATACATAATCACAATTACCACAGTTCTCAAAGTATAGACTGCATACAACATTTTTGGATTAGGTGTATCAGAAGAAACCCATTTAGCAAGCAGCAAACAAAATAGGACTTCCAAGACCCCAAGAAATTCCATCTTCCACAGACAAAATGAAAATGTACTTTTCACCAGTACATTACTGCCTGGCAATCCATAAGTAGTGATTTTTTTTTTTCTGTAAAAAGAGCAGTATCCAAATAAACCATATCTACTTTAATAGATGAGTATATCGGGGCCTCCCTGGTGGCGCAGTGGGTTAAGCAACGCACTATGAAGCAAACCGCAGCCACTGCAGCACAAGTTCGATCCCTGCTGCTGGCCAGGGAGGGGACCCACATGGCACAGCAGACCTCTCCTTTCTTGCCCGCTGCTCCCCTCAGCAGTGTACTTCCGTTGATCTGTCTGTTCTGCTCCCTGCTCTGTGGTGAATCCTCTCACCCCCCCTCCACACCTCTGGCCTGTACCCCAGTGCTTGTATGCATAAATAAATAAATCTTTAAAAAAAAAATAGATGAGTATATCATTTTTACTTTTCTTTTGTTTGTTGCTATCATTATTATAAAATTGAAAGCAGATTTTGAGTAAAACACTGAAGACCTAACAAAGTAATTAACAGAACCTAAATTCTTGTATAGTATATGATCTATAAGACTACATAAAATAGCACCTGTTCATCTCTTGCTACTCCTATTGTCTCACTCTTACATGAAAGAATATATTACTGTTCCAAATTTTTCTCTGCCCTCCCTTTAAGAGGAATATGATACCCTGCCTGATATCATGTAACTGACAGTGCCCCCTATGGGAAGGGAACCCTGCCCTGCTCCACTCATGACTCACTTGGCCACATGTCTGCTTAACCAATGGAATATCAGCCAATGGGATAATATCTGTCTTATCCTCTGCCATGAAAATGTGATGTTAAGAATTATTCCTTCAGCCTGAGTCCTAAAATAGACTCTATGAGCCTGCTACATGCCTGAGAAACCTTTGCGGTAATAACATCTGAGATACTGAAGTTATTACTGCACCATCAGTCAAAGCTAAATAATCCAATACTCCATCCAAATTAAACTGGTTTTAATTCTTTGACTATGTCACAGCTACCCTCATTTCTTGGCATTTGTATTGACATTTTCTTTTTGATCAGATCATACTTGTTCTCCGTTTTTTGATAGTATAACACTAATTTAGCCCTTATGCCACAGCTTGTAAGCCTTCCCTGATCCCCCTAGACTGTGTTAAGTGCCCTCCTATGTGCTCCCATAGCAACTGGGCTTTGCTCTCATAACACATACCATACTGAATTGCAAATGCCTGTTTATTGGTCTATATCCCTCTTGAGATTGCTAGCTTCATGAGAGAAGGAACAGCATCTGTTGTATTTCCATTGTTCCCTCACTGCCAGGCCTAGTTCCTGGTTCATAATAAACTCATGGCACAATTTACTGAATGAATAAATGAATGAATGAACAAGTAAAAAAAAAAAAAACAGGCAGAATGAAGACAAAGTTAAGCATGCAGTCTTTAGACCCACATGGATTCAAATCCTGGCACTCACTTCCATCAGGACTAGCTATATAATTTATGGAATAAAATGAAAATATGGAATTACTTTTCCAAAAATGATAATTTCAGTATGCCAAGAGCACACCACTAAAGCAAATGTCAGGCTCTTCTAAATACAGTACTTTGTGCAACACTACCTAACTTGAGTGCTCATGAAGCCCACCCTCATGTTTAACCATGTAAACCTCAGCAGCCAACCTTTCTGTGGTTCTGTTTATGTGTAAAATGAGATTAAAATTGGATTTCTCAGCCTTCCTGATGGCACAAGAGGTTAAGTCTCAGCACTATGAAGCTATTGGCAACAACTGCAGCAGGAGTTGGATCCCTGGCCAGGGAGCTAACCACATGGAACAGCGTCTATCCCATTGCACCCCTCAGGAGTGTATTTTAGTACGTCTACCTGTTCTGCTCCCCACTCTTTCTCTGGTGAATCCTCTCACCACCCCCAATCTCAGTCCCGCACCCCAGCCCTTGTATGCATAAATTTAAAAAATCTTAAAAAAATTGGATTTCTATAAAAATGAAATAAATTAATAGACATAAACCCTTATAATGATAAGTCCGATGTAAGCATTAACTATCATTACAGGCAGGAGGAGTTAAAGATATCAAAGCAAATTTTTATTATTTTAAATTTTGCTCAGGGTTTCCTACAGAATAGAAGAAATTATCCAGGCTGACAAATCAAGATCACTGGTTCTCAAATGAAAGTAGTGTGTGCCTCTGGGGCCAATGTCTGGAGATAGTTTTGGTTGTCACAACTGGAAGTGTGTTTCTGACATTTGATGAGTAGAGGCCACGGATGCTGCTAAAATCCTAAAGTGCATAGGACATCCCCTACAAAAATAGAATAATCTGATCAAAAATGTCAATAGAAGCAAGGTTGAGAAAACCTGATCTAAAGATTGATTTCTGAGTTTACAAGGAAAAATCGCTGAATTTTTCAGCCTCTCAGTTTCTCCAGTCATAAAATATGACCAACAATACCTGAGGTACCTGCTTTGTAAGGATGCTGTAAAGATAAATTTAAGAGCAAAGAGCCCAGCTCTCAGAAGAGAAAGGGTACTATTACAGCCGGAGGTGTTATTATCAAGCTGTGCTGCCACTTTCACTCTCAGGAAGCCAAATGTTCTGCTTGGAAATGATAATTTCCCTCCACTAAATGAGCATTTTACTTCCCAGAGGGAGTAATTTTATTCACCTTTTGCCATCATTGGATTGGGCCCATTACAGCTGTTGTTCTTCCCTTATTTGAAATTTCATAACACACATAACAACAGAACCTCTCCTGGAGGAATGTACAGCCCTGCAGTAACAAGCCACACACATGTGCCCACGTGTAAACAATCTGCTAACCCAACCAGTTGTGGGTATTTATAAACACCATGCTCATATCCAAATGCATTTCAATGAGACTATTCGGCAGAGAAAGAAAAAATAATATTCTTATGAGCCATCATTCACACTAGCCACGCTCCCAAATCCCAATAAGAGTTAACAGATAAATGGTAAAGCACACAATTCTGATCTCTATTATGAAGTGAATGCTATAGAGACTAACTGGAATGGCAATCAGTTGTGGGGAGGTAAAAAAACAAGGAAAAGTTCAGACAGGGAAAATGAAGAAAATCCTAGGAAACAACAAATGCATTAGAACAATACTCTAAAATGCCTTAAATGTGTAATTAATCAATAATTTGTGTGTGACGACTCCACTGCTTGCTTGAAAACAGACTGGAACCACATTACAGAAATTAGAAGAAGCTAATGTTGGTATATGAGCCCCCAGATGTTCAGATCAATCTCTTTCTAACAAAATCTTTGTTCACAAAATAATCCCAGGATGCAAAGTACTGGCTGGGGGAGGATTTACCTAATATGAGTATTGTGTAAGTGCCCTGCTTTCCTCTTTCTCTTTGTCTGACAGCAGATTAGTAGAGCTGCCACAGGCATGCTGTGCAGGACGCTGAAGGTGAAAACTGAGAAGGAAGAGAGCTGTTTGCTGTCAAGGGAATTATTAGGCATGAATCAATTTATCAAGTTCTGTCAGTGCCTACATAGGGGAACACATGAATATGAGACCATCTTTCATGGCTTCCTCTGTGACCCACAGTGGAAGAGTGGCCTGACAAGGAAGTGATGAGAATAAGTGTATGGAAGGCACTAGGTGCTCTGGGATCAGGAAAAAGACCTTAGCTTTCCACTTGCTGGCATTGACACTGCTTCTGGTTTGGATGTTACAATGGAAGTGAAAGGAGGACTAGAATATAGAGGCCAAAACCTGGGATCCAATTTCTATCCCTCCTCAGATATTTGACCTAGACACTGACTATCTGAGTCTCCATTTCCTTCTCTGTAAAATGAGGCTAATAATCTTTACATGATGGAATTATTACAAAAACTGAAAAAAGCTGGTGAGTGGAAAATCTCATACTTAGCATGCAGTTGTCAATCAATGGATACTTACTTATTCATTTATAGGAAAACTTTTTACATTACTTAGGATTGCCAATCCTCCCTATGAAACTCATTTAAAATTTACATCTCTCAACTATCCTTTGCTGCACAGGTCTCTTCTAAATCATATTCCTTCATCTCTAGGTATTCAATTAGCATCACTGTACTCTACTCCAGCTGGTTATCTGTTTGTTTGTGAAATCAGCTCTGTCATTTGCATGTGTTCCATCTATGCCACTAGCAATGCTGACTTTCTGTTGACTGTAACTGACCTTTATTTGACTTGGAATTATAAATATGAGGACCTAAGCAAATGCTATCAACTTTAACATGACCATATGACTTGGCTTGGTTGAGGGAAAAAAATAAAGCTGCATGGACTCCGTCTCATCACAGGCCTTCTTCATGTGAACTGAATCTAGAGCCTGGCGTCATGTTGGAGAAAGGTTAAAATGAGGAGAGAAAGAAGATCGTCCAGTTTAGCCTCACCTCTTCTGATCCATGTATACCACATTTATAGCTCTGCTTTATGTCCTTTTCTCCCCCTCCTGTGGTAACTTGATGTTTTAAAAATCCATAGTGCTCTTTAGGCACATTACCCTGAACACCGATCAGTTACAGTAGATTCACTAATGAATGGTCCTTTAATCTGTATAAACTTTATTTTGCATATTTTTGATATGCAAAACAACTGAAAGAAATATGCATTCAAAAGAATGGGAACATTTATAATTTGTCAACAAGTATGACTTACTACTTCTGTCAACTAAAGTGGCATTCTAAACCGAAATCACTTAACACATGATGTTGAGTCCCTGCTTTTTTTTTTTTTTTTTCAAAATTTATTTTTTTATTCAAACAAGAACTAGGGTACAGGCCAGAAGTGCAGGGGGTGAGAGGATCCACCAGAGACAGAGCAGGGAACAAAACAGGCTGATTTGACTGAAATGCACTGCTGAGGGGAGCAGTGGGCAAGGCAGGAGAGGTCTGCTGCGCCATGTGGGTCCCCTCCCTGGCCAGCAGCATGGATCGAACTCGTGCTGCAGTAGTTGCAGTTTGCTTCATAGTATGTTGCTTAACCCACTGCGCCACCAGGGCAGGTCCTTGAGTCCCTGCTTTTTAATGTGACCTCTTTAAGCAGAATCAGCTCAGAAGTCCTTTCCCATTTTACCATCCTAGCTTTTTCATTTGCTTCAGGAAGTTAGCTTAACTATTCTGCCCAACAGTAGTCATACCAATCTCTCTCAGATGTTGACAACTGAATGTTTTCATTCATTATTAATTGATTCCATTCTTCTATGGAGCCAAGATTTTTAAAAATTATAAAAGCAAAAGAACAAATTAGCAGTCTTGCATTGACCTAGGTGAGTAGTTTTGTCAGGGTCCTGCTTCTTTGGAGCTTCCCTGTTTTCTTTCTCTTCTAATCAGATGCAGAGCAGGATAGAATTGCAACAAAAAGCAGATTCATGATTAGCAGCAATTAACCCTGAAGGGACTTCAACAATAGAAACCGAAAATTTAATTTTGCTGTCTTCCCAATGATTCAGACAGATCAGGGACCACTGTCAGAAGAGACAGAGAGAACATTAACCAACAAACTCAGATTTTATTCAAGGTTTTGACTGGTTGTTATTTTATTCATTGCTAATAAAATCAATGCTTCAGTGACTTTGCTAGATCAGCTATCTAATGACAGGATTAAAAGTCAAAGAGTAAGGGTTATAAAGAATAGTTGTCATCATTGTTTTAATATGTCCACCATGCCATGTTGATCATAAATGACCAAGTCATCTGTGACTAATACTAGACAACAATCGGTGCCAGACAATTCCTACTGCTCTCAGGCAGCACTTAGAATTCACCTGGCTCCATTCATATGTTTTCCAACTAACCCCCTCCCATTTCCTACCTCCCACACTCCCCACCAAAAAAGTGAGGGTGTTAAAATATCTTCCAGTCCAATCAGCATAGTCCAGGTCAGATAGCCAGATGGTGAGTTTTGCTACAGGGGAAGCTAATGGCCTCATGTGACAGTGAGATCATCCAGTCTTTCAGGAGAGGAGACGATGCTATTGAATTAGCTTTGCAAAGGATCTTCTTTCAGTGTAATAAACATTTGTGGAAGGAGGAATTAGATTGTACTGTCTGTAAATGCAGCTACTTACCTACCATAGTCAGACATTGTGCTTCTGTTCACTGTGAAGAGTGGATTTCATTTGTACAGTCAGATCAAGCCCAAGTGCATACTTATTAACAAGCATGATGGCTCATTTCAAACACTTAGCCATTTACTCTAAGGAAAGCAGTTCACAAATCTTAAAATCTAAAGCAAAATGCCTAAATGTAGACTCAGTTTTTGAAACTGAAATTTTTATTTGTTGATATCTGTAGACTCTATTGAGTTGGTTCCTCTTCTAATCTAAGAATATCTTTTTTTCAAAGTCTGATACTATTTAGTTCAATTGGCTTAAACTTGGTATTAATAACAGTCATAGAATAACTGCTTTTGTTCTATTCCATGGCAATGAATTTCACCCCTGTACCTAGTCAGAGAAATTCCCACTGTTGCCCATAAGTAGGTTGGATGAAATAGTTCAAACCTGTGGTTACCACTGGGATAAAAAAAAAAAAAAAAAGACAATGATAAATAACTGCTCTGTTCTTCATGAGCTGTGTGGTATAGAGGATAAAGCAAGTCCCCATATCAAGCACTATATGTGTTAGATTGATACAATTTAAAATCTGAACGATTGATTTTAAATTGACGTGAACTCTGATTTTCATACAAATACCTGCATATAGTAAGCACTTAACTCATTTTATTAAGTAAATGAAATGAAAAATTTATAAGTTTTGTTCAAAATCATGGGGAAAAATAGAAGAGGTATGCTCTTTTTTCAAATATTTACCATAAAGTACAATTGAAGCATATAGTATTAAATCCAGATATTTGGAATTATTTTTAAAGGAACTTAGTCTTAGAAAGAAATATAATAATCTTCCCTAAACCTAGATTTAGCCCCTCATAAAGCAAATGCATCATTTGCTAAAAGAAATTTTTAAGTAGGAATCAAAATCACATTTTTGTTTCTTACTTGCAGTAGTCTATTTAAACAATTTCAGGTTAAGAACCAGGAAAGGCAGCACCCCCATTCCACAAGTGGACCCCATGAGCAACATTCAGAATATCCCTCCCCAATCACTCATCATTCCTTCAGCTCTGTCCAGGTCTGTTCTCCTATGCCTTGTTTAAATGAATCAAGGCAAGTGAACAGTAATCCTCACGAACCATTGAAAACATAGAAAACTCACTGAAATGGGAATTTAAAAATTCTAATTCCCAGGAAACATGAACTGTGTTAAATAACAGCAGAAAGTCTTTAATATGATGGGACGGTTTTTTGTATTTGTAAAATTTGGAGTACTTAATTCATTCCCACTTTCTGCAGTATAGAACTATAAATATTAGCAAGACATAAATGAAACATATATGTACAGAAAATTCACAAAGAACTCAAAATTAAGCCTGAGCTGTAACTCACATTTTAAACAAAGAGTTGTTATCTATTATGAAAATAGAGTGAAACTATTTTACTTATATAACCATTTTTATCCAAATCAAAATATAAAATTTTCAAAAACTTAGGAATGCCTTCTTTAAAATCAAAATTAGTACAAGCTATAAGACACTGGTCAATTTAAAACATTATATTATTAGAATCAAATTTTGTTCACTTCAGGCTTTGGTTTTAGATAAAAGCAGATACTGTAATATTTGTCTCTAATTTCACTGAATAGATAAATTTATGAAACTTTATGTATATTCATCATTTAGTCATCTTATTACCTTTTATTATAACTAAAAGTACACAGAAAAGAGAAGCATAACCTCAAACATTTATTATCATCTTTGTAGCCAGAAGCATGATTAATCATTTTCAAAAAAAAAGTGTCTTTTGAACATTTTCTAAGAGGTAAGCACTATGCTTATAAAACCTCTGTATTAGGAATTACCATTATTATTAGTAGTAGTAGTAAGAGTAGTATTATAACTGAACCAAAATCAAAGTTTGCTGATACATAATTGAAATTTAATTCTAAACATTTTACTTCAAAGTTCATGCTTATGCTTACAATTAAAGTTTAAAATGTAAAAAAAATATAAAATGCAAAGGGAAATATATTCTGCATATAAGATAATAACGGGAAAGTAAACTATTCAATAGTAATATAAATGGTTATTTATCATATTTGGGTGTATAATTTGTGTGTGGATAATTGGAGACAGTTCTAAAAGATTTCAGGGAGAATAAGATTTACCTGAAGCAGTAGAAAGCAGTTATAAAAATACAATAAAATGGTACTACAGGAAGAATTCAGTTTTCTATGGGAGAAGTAAGAAACAATGGAAAGTAACATAAACAGAAGACACACATACATACTTTGTCCTATGGCTTTGATATTAATATAATACACATATTTAAAAAACAAAACTAAATAACAAAAAAAGCTATTAAAATTTTAAAGCAAAATTAAACAAATGAATCTAAACAACATACAACTGGTAACCTAAGCAAACTGAGAGAAACTCATTCTAATGACTAAAACAAAGACATTTGAAGATAGATCATTGGAACATGTCAAAAGGACAAAAGAATTAAAAATTAAGCAAACAAACTGTTTTCAGTAAGCATACTGTAGGTGGTAACATTAAAAAAATCTGTGATTATTGTAGTATTTCAGAACAAATCAGTCAGAAAATTTATTATAGAAAGTTAAGGTGGGGCCTCCCTGGGGGCACAAGGGGTTAAGTCTCAGCATTATTTAGATATCTGCAACCACTGTAGCAGTTCAATCCCCAGCCAGGAAGGTGACCCACAAGGCGCAGCAGACCTCTCCAGCCTTCCCTGCTGCTCCCTTCAGCAGCGTATTTCAGTTGATATTCAGAGTGCTTCCCACGCTGTCTCTGGTGAATCCTCTTACGCCCCCGCCCACACCTATGGCCTGTACCCCAGTTCTCATCTGCATAAATAAATACAATCTTAAAAAAAAAAGAAGAAGAAAATTTTGGAGCATGGGAAAAGGCAAAATTAGTATGTGTCTAAGCTTACGCTAAAATTATATAGTATTGATATTAAGCTGGAAATATCAAACAAATTCATAATGTGTTTGATCATTTGATTTTATACAACATACACACACATATGTCTATAATAAAGACCAGTGCAGTAGCAACAAACTACCCTTGGTGCCTATCTGTGGTGTCAATATGCTGTTTTTAACTAAAAAAAAAAATCCACATATGTACACAAATATATACACACACGTGTATTTATGATTTTCATTACATTATATTAGTATATGTTTCATCTGTGCATCTGTAAATTAACATTACACTACATTAAACTCACCACTAGAATTTCAGTTCTATCCTTGACCAAACAATTGGCTACAGCTTGTTAAAAAAATATGTGACTTAAAGTCTGGACTAGGAAATGTATGAAATTAAACTGAAATACCTTGACATATCAACCAAGAAACAAAAAATTTGTCAGTCTTCTGAGAGTGAACCAACAATTCAGGAGTCAGTTTGACATGCTTATAGTGGTCAAAAATAAAGAAGTATGAATGTCAAAATGAAACAAACTGCAATGCATTTAGAGACATTAAATATGTTTAAATCCACTTTTGTATAATGATATTTAGAGCAAAGTAAAAACAATATTACTGATTACCTTTGGCAAATGCCAGGTACTAAAGTCACTAACAAAAATGGTAAACAAAAAGAATCAAATAAATTTACTTCCATATATTAATTAACTTCAGGATAACCTGAAAAGTTGATGAAAGTTTCTCTTTATAGAAAATCAGTTTAATTGGGCTGCTGCAAAAATTTATGATTAACTTAATAGCTTAAAATATAAACTTATTTTGGGGCTTCCCTGGTGATGTAGGAGTTGAAGTCTCAATGCCATCAGGCTATCTCCAGTCACTGTAGCATGAGTTCTATCCCTGGCCAGAGTAGTGTGGATGGCACAGTGGACTCCCCTGCCTCGCCTGCTGCTACCCTCAGCAGTGTATAGTATATTTCAGTAGATCTTCCTTTTCTGCTCCCCACTCTGTCTCTGGTGAATCCTCTCACCCCCCCCCACACCTCTGGCCTATACCCCACTAATTGTACGAATACTTATTTCTTATTCTCCCATATTTCTGGAGTTCTAAAATCAAGATATTGGCAGGGATCACGCTCCTTCCAGAGCCTTTAGGAGAAGATGCTTCTTTGCTTTTTCAAGGGTTCCAGGGTTCCCTGACTTCTGGCAGCACAGCTCCAATCGCTATGTCTGTGTTCAAATTTGCTCTTCTTATAAAAGCACAGACATATGAAATTAAAGGCCTGTACTAATGATTTCATTTGACTATAGCTGCAAAGACCTTATTTCCAATTAAGGACACATTCACAGTTGTAGGGACCCCAAATTCTGTGGGGGACACAATAGAACCCATAACATAGTTTTCCAGAAAACAAATGAGAAAATAAACTGATCATCATTTTGCAACTTCAAATGAAACAATGAACCTAGAAGATAATCAAAGTCTGATAACATCCACAAACTAGAGGCCATTATGAAACTTCTGATAAAAGTATGCAGCAACATAACAATTGAGAAGTTTAGTCAAAAATACTAAACTTAATCACTTCAAAATTCTAATTCTTATTACTACCTTATTACTACCTTACATCCTACAAGTAGGATGATAAAAACAAGTTTTGGTTTTCTGAGCTGCTTCTCAGACCTTTGTATAGTATGACAACCCTACTAACACTCAAAATCTGAACATTTAAATAAGGACCTGAACTTAAGACTCCCACCACAAATACCTGCTTTGTTTCTCCATTTTACCTTTCAAAAAAAAAATCACTTCCAAGTTACATTAGAGAAAAATTAGTGACCTCCACCCTAACCAACTTATAAATAAAATTGTTTGGTACCCTGTTCTTTATTTCTGATCCTTCATGAGCTGTGTCAGAGGACTGTCCTTCCCAAAAACTCATTGTACCCTCCACCTGACCCTTTACTTCTGGGAGTATAATTAATAAATTTGTGACTACTTCCTTTGTGTGGGTGTATAAAAACTGCACCTTCAATCACTATGCCTCCATGAGTTTCAGTACCCAAAATGGGAGTGCACATGTTGAGGAGCTACCTGCTGATATGTGTGGGTGGCTTGTGAGTCCTCATTCAACAGGTAATAATCAGCATTTTCTTAATATACCAGCTCACACTTTCCAGTACAGCAGGCACCATTGAAATAAATTTAAAGAACACCACAGGATGTAACCCACAAATCAAACTGTGGGAATTATACAAAACAAATAGCTGATTTCTTCAGTAAATAGAAAGAGATTTAAGGAGACTGAAGCAAAAACTCAAGAAATTGCAATATATACTCCATATTTCAATACTAATTTCACCAAAAAATTATATTATTATTATGAAGGCCATTAGGCATAAATATCAATTTTAAGTTTTGATGATTAGTCATGTTGAGGAATTAATGCTAATTTTTCAGAAAAGATAATGGTAATTTGACATGATTAGAAAAAAGAACTCAGAATTTTAGAGACACATGCTGACATATTCACTAATAAATTTTATAAGGATTTTGGGTTGTCTGAAATAATTTAACAGGGAAGAGAATAATAGATAAGGGTAAAATGAGACAAGATTGGCCATGAGCTTATATAAGTCTGAGATAGTATGGATTCATGGCAGTCTACTTTCCTATTTTGTCTATACTTACATATTTTTTAAATTTCTCAAAACAAACATTTTTTTCAAAAAATAATAGGTGAACTGTAAACTCAATAATGAGGAAAAGAGCCCAATCAGTAAAGTCAAGAAGAAAGTAGTGGTTAGATTAGATTGAGGAACTCTTCACAAGACAATAGGATGAAATAAAATGATTCAAATGGAAAGCAAATGTCAAGAGGTATGGAAGATAGAAACTTCAACATTTATATAATACGAGTAGCAAGAAGAAAGAAAAACTGAATGAAAGGAAAAAGGTAAATGGAATAACAGTGACCAAGAACTAAAGAAAGATGTGAAGCATCAACTCTAAAAATACAGTGGAATACTAGACATGAGGTTTGTGTTTATTTTTTAATATATAAGCAACAATCAAAAAAATTTAGTATAACTTTATTTTTATTTTACTTAAGCTATTATTTAAATTCTGCCTCTAGATTTGCCTGTTTTAGAAAATTGAATCAAATGGTATTTAATGACTTCTTTCACATGGTAAAATAATTTCAAGCTCTATCCATGTTGTAGCACAGTTTGGTATATTATTCTATTTTATGACTAGTAGTCCATTATATGGATATATCACTTTATCAAATTTTTTCTTATATTTAGTGTTACTGTGGAAAAGTTTATATGATCCAGCAATTTCACTTCTGCGATAAGGCCAAAGGAAATGTAATCATTATCTCAAAAAGATACCAGCACCTCCCTATTTATTGAAGTACTGTTCACAATAGCCAAAACATAAAATTGACCTATGTGCCCATAAATGAGTTAATAAAAAAAAGATGTGACATGACTTTATACCAAAATACATATGTACACATATATACACACGTACATATATGTGGTGGAATATTATTCAGTCGTGAAAAATAAGGAAACTGTCATTGTGACAAAACTAAAGGCCATTATACTAAATGAAATAAGCCACATAGGGAGAGACAAATACTACATGGTATTACTTATATGTTTAATCTAAAGCTATATCAAATTTTTAGAAACAGAGAGTGAATATGATTACCAGGGGCTAGAGGAACCCATGTAGTTGCCATAGATTGAGGGAAATAGGGTGATAATGGTAAGAAAGTAGAAACTTTCATTTATAAGATGAATACAATTTTGAGACTCTATAGAAAAATACGGTGACTATAATTGATAACACTATTAATAAAATTTGCTAAAAGAATAGATTTAAATATTCTCAAAAAATAGAAAAATATGTGATGTGATAGGTGTTCATTAACTAGATTGTGAGAATATTTTTGCTATATTTATATCAAATCACCTAGTTGGACACCTTAAATATTACAATTTTTTCAGTTATACCTCAATAAAACTAGTATATATTCAAGATGAAACCACTAGAGTAACACCAAAAAATCAGGGTAAAATGAAGTAAATTGATACCTTAAATTTATGAGATAATATTGTCTAAAGAATGTTTCCAATTTACTTTCTTATTTAAAATCCTTGTTAAGGAAAATTATATATAATCCTGTTGAATTTTTTAAGAGCTTGTGAACTAGATAAGAATGAAACACTTCTTGTTATAATATTTAAACTCTACATCTTCCAAAACAGGAGAAAATCTGTTCTTGCATTCAATATCATTTACTGAGTATCTTCTGTGTATCAAATGACAGAAATACAAAGTGGTCTTTCCTTAGCTCAGAGGTCATTGCAGAAGTTATATGATTCAGAGTGGTAAGTGCTAAGATAGCAGTTAAAACAGAAATCTAGCAAAACATTTCACATTGTCTGACACTGCTGATTAAGCTGCAGAAATAAGAATATTATTCCTGTAAAGAACTTGAAGAAACTAGGGAGAGGAAATAGCAAGTACAAAGGCATGAAAATGAGAGCCAGTACTGAATATTCAAAGACAGTTATTAGATACAGCCTAGAAAGGGGTATGATATGTGCATCTTCTACATGATTCAAACATCCATTTTCCATTTAGAAGTCAGTATGGTTGAAAATAATGTTTTTCACTGCAAGCAATGCAATTATAAAACTGTTTGGTTTGATATGTGTGTCTTGAGTCTCTAATTGCCAAAGAAAAAAGATACTGAAGCAGGACCTGAGATTGCCAGAACACACATTAATTGCATCTGCATTCAACTGCATACTTTTATGAATCATTTAATCATTCCTTGAACAGTTTGAGAATCAGGGATTAAATAACAATGCCCTAACATGAGGGTATTAAGCTCTAAAACATAAGAGAATCTCAGTTGGCAATAAAAAGGTTGGAAGTGACAAAAAAGAGTGGGGTCAATATAGAACACTTAGGATACATCAGAAGAGGTTCAAAATAATTTCCAAACTATTTGGTGAACTCAAGTTCATTATCTGGTGTGGTCTACAACCCAGGGCAACAAATATATTTAGTGGGAAGCAAAGGATAGTTTCAAGAAATGGCATTACTCACAGTTAGGCAGGTAATTCTTAATGGTATTTAAGAGATTTCTATACCAGATGAACAATACCATAAGAAGATTCATGTGTTCATATTTTCATTTCATTTGAATGTATTCATTTCATTTCATTCATTTCATGTCATTTCATTAGAGAGAGGTCTCTCAAACCTCTAAACTAAAACAATAAACATGAACAGCTTTTTCTTAAAGATTTTAAAGCACTTTACCTGCAAGTAATTATCCTACCAGTTAAGGTAACATATGATTCAGAAATACAGGACCCCTCCTCTTCAAGTGTATGTTACCACACCCACCACCAGAGCACCCGTAGTCTTCTACCATAATTCCTTGTTCCCCCTCTGGCAGTCTCTCTCTCTGGCAGCCTCAGTTTTACAATCAAATTTCAAGGTTTTGGGGCCTCCATGGTGGCACAGTGGGTTAAGCAATGCACTATGAAGCAAACTACAGCCATTGCAGCACGAGTTCGAGCCCTGCTGCCGGCCAGGGAGGGGACCTACATGGCACAGCAAACCTCTCCTGCCTCGCCCACTGCTCCCCTCAGCAGTGTATTTCAGTAGATCTGCCTGTTCTGCTCCCCACTCTGTCTCTGGTGAATCCTCTCACCCTTCCGCACCTCTGGCCTGTACCCCAGTTCTTGTATGTATAAATAAAATGAATCTTTTTAAAAAAAATTTCAAGGTTTTGCTTTGATTTGGAAACTTGAAAATTAAGTTCAGCAAGAATTTCATGTCCTATTATGCATAAATGTAGTGTAAATTTCTTTCTTGAGTGTCACAACCATCAATAAGACCCATTGTCACCTTCTTCTGCTGTAACCACTCCCTCTTCTTTCCCAAAATTGCTTATTACAACCTATAAGAGATAAGAAAGCCACTTCCTTAAGAGTATTTTCTCTGTCAAGGCATAAAAACAATACATAAAATATACATCCTGCTAGGAGGTCAAAGACCCCAGGATGCTCTCAGGCTTCTGGTGGAGAACCCTGGGGCTCCAACCCCAAATCCTAAGATTCAAGGCTTCAGCAATGTGAACAAGCAAATTCACTCTGAAATTAGAAATATGATGTGTCAGGAAGACACGGGACCTAAATGGGATCCTGCGTATATGTGTTTTCTGTAGCACTGTTTATAATAGCAAAGAATTGGACGTATATTTAAATATCTAAGTAAAAAAAATTAAATATGTTGTGTAAGATATGACTGGATGCTAAAATTACATATATTAACATGGATAGACAATAGGAAGAATTTTGTGAAAAATTTCAGAAGTAGAATGAGAAGTACATCAAAATAGTACTGTATGCATGTTTTAAATAAAAACATATATACACTATACATAAGCACAAAATATATATTATATATCATGTATCTTATGATATGCATTTATATGAAAATAATGTCATAGAAGGTAGATATTCATGGAAAACAACTGTGATATGGAAATGATGTTGGGAAAATGTTTTAAGGAAGACTTATAAATAGACTATATTAAATTCATGAATGCTTTCTTTAGTAATAGGTACTAAAATTCAACTAAAGAGCTAGATTTCTCCTTAGAGAGTTACATTACAGGACAAAACAAAATAAGAAGTAAAAATTTACCCCAGCCTAAATCTTCCATCACCCTTCCAATACAAGTCTATACAGAAACACTGATGTGATTCTGGATTTTTACAGACAATAGAATTGGAGAATCCATGTCAGTACCGGCATCTCAATAACACAAGGCTATAGCAGCTTCGAATTAACATCTGACTTACATTTTTAGCAGTCAACCTTTTATTGAGTACAAGGGCTGTGCTTAATTCATATCATCAACTCACAATATATTTCTTATGCACAAGATGTTTGTGCATCTACAAGGTGATAAAAAGGACAAAAAAGGTGTCTTTCTTTTTGTAGAATATACAAAATAGTCACACACACAAAGTACCTGTTAAATGACTTGCCCGATACAAAACAGTTAATAAATGTACTAAAATTAAGAAGTTGAAATACTCGAAGTTTTGGGCAATTTATATAAATTCTATGAACAAGAAAAGAATAAACTCAGAGCAATATTCTACTTAAACAACATAAACAGACTGTAAAATATTAAGTGTGGAAATGGATGTACTGTATGTAAAAAATATGGGAATGACATTGGATGGGGACAAAAGATAAAAGTAGGCCACTGTAGAAGAATATAAATTATGGGAGTAATATGTTATCTACACTAGGTGACCTATATTTTCCTATGTGCAGTGTAAATGGTTTGACCTCCCTGGGATACCTCATTCATATTCAGCCTATCATCACCAGGGAGGCTTCCAATACACGGCCTGACTTGACAGGGTCTTTTCTAAGTCAGAAAGTAACAACACTCATATCATGACCCTAGGCTTTTAGGTCACTGTGATAATCCTGTATGGGCAGTGATAATTACATTATGAGTGTTAGTGATAATTAGTCAATCAATCATCTAAATGTTAAGTGACCCAAAATCAGGATAAATAGTAACATGTGACATTATATTTCACCTTTCCACCAGGACTTTGGAAACTATGGATTTATTGGTGAGTAGGTGAGTATCATTTGAAGATGAATAGTGGTTTCTGCTTTCAGCATGGGCAGCCTCTGGGGCAACATTTCCATCCTTTGGACAGGAAATAGAAAATTGTATTCTCATTGCCAGCTCAGCCGAGGGCCACAAGCAGAAATGTGAAGATTATTGTTCTCCAAGAAAGAGACATGAATATAACTACAGGCCAACAACATCATTAGCTACCCATTCAATACTCCAGTAATGATTGATGCAGAAAGGAAAGCTTAGTCTACTGGGATTGTCCAGAGTATTTCATGACAGGAACAGCATTATTTCAGTTAGCTCTAAGTCATCAATGTTACCGCACTTTCATTGAAAAACTTTTCCCATAACCTCAAGGGTTTGCCTAGTGAGTCAGCCTTGCATGTTTGGATTATGACATGTCAATCTCTAAAAGAGGTTGTTGTAGAATCAGAATTAAATGTTTATTTCAATGCCCTTACCTGTAAAAGGAGGTGAATCAACTTTATATTCTTAAAGTATTTTATGACTTTAAGTCAAGATTTTTCATATTTACTTGAAAGGGTTTTTATTTACTTCCTTTCCAATATTTGACGTCTTAGTGTTTGGTGACCCAAATTAAAAGGAAAGATTACTTCTGGAAAATATGTTTAGGATCTAAATCAGTGTAAGTATAACTGAAATAACTTTTTACAAAGTACAAAAAGAATATCAAATATGAATGATTTCTAGATTATCCTTTTCTATAACACATTTCTCACCATAAACATATTATTTATAAAATCAGAACAGACTAATGAATGCTATTTTTTTCTTTATTTATATATATTTGACATAAATTGTGGTCCCCATGGATTTCCCACCACCATTTCACTAGTGCACCATCACCTCAGTCCCCCATGCTCTTTCTGCCCTCAACCCATTCCCTCCCCTTTCTCCACAAAGAGTCCCCAGTTTGTCCTTGTCTTTTTATGTTGTGGGTTTTATTATTATTATTATTATTATTATTTTCCTTGGTCACTTATTTGGTTCCCTTATATTCCTCCTAGTGGTGAAACCATCTGGTATTTTCCTTTGTCTTCTGATATATTTCGCTGTGCATAATCCCTTCTAGCTCATGTTTCCATGAATGATTCTAGTTTATCTTTTCTGATTGCTGAATGGTATTCCATCATATATATGTACCACATTTTATTGATCCAATCATCTGTTTGGGGCATTTAGGTTGTTTCCAGGTGTTACATATTGTAAATAGTGCTGCAATAAACATAGGGGTGCAGGTATTCTTTTGAATCAGTATTTTTGTGTCTTTTGGGTATATTCCTAGGAGTGGGATTGCTAGATCATATGGGAGTTCCATTTTTAGTAGTTTGAGGAACCACCACACTGTTTTCCATAATGGTTGGATCAGTTTGCAAGAATGCTATTTTTAATGAAAATGTAAAAAAAATTGATTCTAAGATGAAATAACTGAGGAAAGCTATGATTTGGTTATAACTAAATCTTTTTGAACTAGAGACAATAATAACAGAATTGAAAGAAATCATTAGACCAAATGTTTTCCACTATTGGTTTAACTAAGTAGATCAGAATCGAATTTCAAAAATGTATGGATGTTAGTGATTTCGGTAAATGGATGTTAGTGATTTTAGTGTTTGTCCCAGATAGTCTTAGTCCTTTGGAAGATATCTGACAAGTTTTCTTATCAGTCTTATCTAGTTTGCTTTTCATTGATATTTTCTGGAAACAATTTGGATTATTTATAGCAAAAAGCATGGTTGAAGTGACCAAAGTCAGTTCCTGAGGTTTATCCCAATTCAACAAAACGGTAACAGCAACAACTGACATTTGCTGAGCACTAACTATAAGACACTGTTCTGAGTACTTTATATGTCCGAGCTTTTCAATCCTCCCAACACTGATTTGAGGTAGGTATGGCCACCCTCCTCTTACAGATGAAAAACCATCTGTGACAAAGAGCAAATGGAAGCAGAGTTTTAATCTTGCTAATTCTTGATGCTACCTCTAAATTACTATACTAAACTGTGAAATGACTAGTATGGTGTTCTCTAAGATGAATGGAGAGCCATGTGATGATGGTAAAAATCTCAATTTTCAACTTGGTTTATTAAAAAGATACAAAGTTTCTGTGTTACTAAACTTAATACAAAGGAAATGAAATTGATTAACATCATAAAGACATTTTACAATTTACAAAGCACTAGTACATGTTAAAACGCACTTAATGGGCCTTAAAATCTGGAAGGATTAGTGGCGTTGTTATTTTGCAGCTGCAGAAAATGAGCATCCAAGACCAAAGATTGTGACAGACCAGCGCAGCCGGAGTGTTACAGGGCAGGGAGAGGAGCACCCCAGAACCCCCAGGCCTGCTCTCTTTGAATGGGTTCTGCCATCCGCCGCATTAAGACAAACACATAAAACCTTTAATGGAAAGGAACTTTAATACAACTAGGGTACAATAAAGAAAGAACAAAGAATATAGTTACTAAGTTAAGCATTCGAAGTTATCCATCTCCTTGTGGGTAAAAGTCCAGTTAAATAGGATTGGCCCAAAGCAAGGCCCAAAAACCTGGCACACATCTAAAGGACCTTTCAGTAGAGACCCATAGAAAAGGGTCAGAAAGAGTCAGAGAAATCTGGGAGGAAAAGAGCAAAATTAAAATCAAGATGAAAGCTGCCATTGTTAACCTCCTCACGGGTCTCTCACCCACATCTGTTCCAACCAGTTTAAGACCAAAAAGCAAGCGCAGTTTCTTCACATGTCCCTCTGCTCCACGTGCCTCCTCCAGGTCTCCTTGCTGCTCTCCATCTTCCTTCCTTCCTTTTCTTTTCTCTGCAGAAATCTCTTTTTCCTCCTCAGCTCCACCCACTTAGGGCGGAACCAGGATTTTGGAACTTCCCCTTTTCCTGGGATGACCCTTGTTAGGGGAAAAGACCCTCCTAAATAGATTATACAAATAGGTTATGAACTTTAACCCCCATTCCAGACCTACAAGATCCAAGGACTACAAATCCCATAAGGTCACTATGGAAGAGCAGATCACTGGGACCTGAGGGTGGAATTGATCAGCCAGGCTGAATATAAAAGCAGACATGTGGGCCTTGGGGGGTCCTTTTTTTCTTGGGAGTCAGCTCTCAGCACACCCTTGGGTTCCAGCTCCAAGTGCTAGGGGGAAAGGTGGTCCTAAATGGATTATGGGTGTGTGGACTCCAACCCCCACTCCAGACCATCAATGTTCCAGAACCACAAATCCGATAAGATGATTATCGAAGAGTGGATTACTGGGACCTGAGGGTGG
>JAGFMF010011712.1:1296920-1317157 GCA_019455555.1 Galemys pyrenaicus
CCCTTGTGTTATTCACTACGCTATTTCTCCTTCCCTTGTAAATAAAACCCTTTATTAACCTTTGTTGTGTGTGCCTGCAGTTAGGGCATTATAAGTGCCATTCGAGCGTGCGGGTAAGGACCCAGTCAGGCAAACTCATTTTATATTAGGGTTGCCCTGTAACAGGAGCACTGAGACCACTGGGACAGGGACCCAGGGAAGGTGGACAAGGATTCGGCAAAATGACAGACAGACATAATCTCAAGGGATTAGCGTCTGAATATAATTTGCAGCAGTGATCATCATGCATTTATACAGAATATATTGGCATTAGTACAATTGTTTTTTCATCTTGTAGTTACATTGTTTTTTGCTGAGTATCAGATTTTTTAGAATAGACAGATTAGATCATATCCTGATTACATGGTGTAAGACTGGTTTCCTTGGTGACTTTTCGAGGTTACTTATTAACCTCTGATACTTTCAGGCTCTGCAACTATGGCCACTCCCTAGCATTAACACTGCCTTTAGGCATACATTGCTCTCATCCATCCTTCTCTCTGCCATATTTGTTCCTCTGTATCTTTTAATGTTATCTTTACTGCCCAGACTCTCTCAATTCATCCCAGAGGCTGGGGAACCATTTTTTGTAATATTTAAAGGAGTTTTCTAGCTGTTTACTTAGTGACTCTTCCTGCTCTTTACTGAGGAAACACCAAGGTGGCCTTGACCTATATAATTTATTCATAAAACCTACAGAGTACCACAATACTCCTTTCCCATCTATATTTACGACTGTCTTTTCCAACATACACTCCTGTATATGATGTGGGTATGTCTGTTGGCTCTGGGAATTTTCTCATGTAACCTCCCTTAGATGGTCTCCACAGCATGCCTCCTATGACATATGCTGGACCAAACTGAGTCACAATTGTGGGAGGCAATTGCCTTTTACTATCTGTTTCTCCTGAGCCTTTTCCTATAATCCTATCTAATTTTGGTAATTCTGTTTTACTTTCTAAGTATTTTTTCTTGTTGCAAGTTATTAACAAAATCCCCAGGATTGTGTGCATTTTGTCAGGCCGCCTTAACTATAAGCTTGAGCAGCAAAGGAACATCTGAGGGCAAAGTAACTTCAGGACAAGGTGTTTTCGTGAGTGACTGACTGTATTCAGTGGTCACGGGTGCTGTTGTTGAAGCACCTGGTGTTCTAAAAGGATACAATACGTTAATGCCAATTACAAATTACCAAGAGAATCAAACAAATAAGTAGAAGGAAAAAACAGTTAAGAACATAAGGGGTAGATGGTGCACCACCTCCTCCCCGTGCACACTTTCTTGAAGCTTTTGCCAAGTCTTGGGCGATTGCTCACACAGACTCTGCAGGAGGTGGCGTGACAAAAGATGGTTCTCTTGATCTTAACAGAGTCAAAACAAAAGCTAACTTGGATACTATGTTCTTTCCATAACTATTTCTAAAATAAATAACAAGAATGAAAGAAAGAGAAAGAGAGAAAGGGATGAGGGAAGGGAGGGAAAAGGGAAGGAAAGGTGGGAGGGAGGGAGGAAAGGAAGAAGAAAGGGAGGGAGACAGGTAGGAAGATAGGATCTTTAAAGTCCATCCTTCTTTGAGAATACCAGGAAGAGGTGTGGAATTCTTATGTGTTGCTGTGATTTATTTTCTCATTCATCTTTGCTCTGCATTCCTGCCCTACCCATACCCCTGCTCCTCAGGTACATGGCTCTACTATGTTCAAAATATGTCCATAATTGGGCATGTTTGCTTGTAAACTGCTGTATGAAAGGAGCTCTATTTTGTTCTACTATTTATAATTTTTCCGATCAGCTAATGCATGGATATTTTTCAAACACTGATCTGACCACACACCAGCTGGGTACCTTTAGGTAAACACTATCTAACATCAGATCCCACAAATTAAGGACTCAGTATAGTCCCACAAGAATTCAGGCTCCATTTCACATATTGTAACCTATAATTCTAAACTACCAGCTATAAATTGGGGTTCACATAACTACCCTCTCTGGTTTTAGAACTTGCTAGTATGGTTCACAGAACTGGGAAAACAATTACATTTACTATATTCTGGAGATTTTATGTATGTGTATACATAAGTATTGATGTTTATATGTGTTTGTATGAAAAAGATAGTCAAATTATTTACGTTAATAGATGTATTGGATTGAGATACAATATGCTTTCTTGCTTCTAAACTTCTGTTATCAAATAGTAGAAGAAATCAGAGCCTAGATTATATAAGGTTATATTCTACTGAGGTATAATAAATTCCAGGTTTCTTCTGTTCATCCATGCCATATCACTCACTAGAGAATAATCTTTCCAAAGTTTCTTTTGCAACACATTTGCTTCTCTCTTTTATAGTGATGTACATTTGACAGACTATAAGCAAATCTAATGATTGTATCACCATTGCATAAGATACTGTAAAAAAACACATTTGCCATTATTTTCCCCATAACACAAAATTATTTTATCTACTGTTAATCCAGCTACATACAAGAACCACTTAAATGGCAAAAGTTCTTTTTGGTGAAAACAGAAACAAACCCTTAGACTCTGACAAAAGAATGATAGTTAAGAGGGGAGAGAAAGAAGAGAGGAGGGAACCATAGAGGGAGAAGACTGGTTGATAGGGATGCTGGTGACTGAATACTTGACGGTGGATGCAGTGAAATATTGAAATATACAGTCTCTGAGGTGAAAAAAAATGTATTGCTGGAAGCAAGAAAAAAGAGGTAAAGAAGCACAAAAAAGGGGTCTCCCTGGTGGCGCAGTGGGTTAAGCAAAGCACTGTGAAGAAAACCGCAGCTACTGCAGCACAAGTTCGATCCCTGCTGCCGGCCAGGGAGGGGACCCACATGGCACAGCAGACCTCTCCTGCCTCGCCCCTGCTCCCCTCAGCAGTGTGTTTCAGTCAGTCTGCCTGTTCTGCTCCCCGCTCTGTGTCTGGTGAATACTCTCACCTCCCGCGACTCTGGCCTGTACCCCAGCTCTTGTATATATAAATAAATAAATCTTTAAAAAAAAAAAGAAGCACAAAAGAGTGTGGTGGACCATGGGTGACTTGGTGGCAGGTACCTGAGGGTGGTGAGACTTGATAGGGAGAATCCTAATGTTACCACAATTAAAAGAATTATTATTAAAAATATATATACTCCTGAAACCTATACCTTATTATAAAGTAATACTACCTCAACTAAAAGAAAAGTTATTTTTGGTGTAGTTATTATTCTAATCCTTACATTGCCAATGCCTTTTACCATCACAGTTTGAGTAGTAATAACCCACATGAAGACAATAGATCTAATTTCAAAAAGTTTGATGAAGAGCATATTTATCTGATAATAGGATATCAGACAGTTTAAAACTTTAAAGTATGTTTTTGGATATTATATAAAATCACTCTAAATTGACAGGTATATTTCCTCCTAGACTATAATCTCCCCTAAAGGCTAGATATGCTTTCTAAACTTCTGTTACCAAACAGTAGAAGAAATCAGAGACTTCGATGCATAGTTACCCTCAGTGCCTGACATATTACAATCAATAAATTCAACAGTTGCTCAGTTCAAATATTAAGATTCTATTAATATTTTTAAGTGTTAATGATAATAAAAATTATGGGACCAACAAATTATTACTTTATAAAAACTGAAAGAATCCACTAAAGAGAATTACTGACTTTTTTTTAAGTTGAGTATTATATTGCATGATATAATGTCATGATATAATGACTGCATGTCCCCAACTTTGGAGTTCTCCAATACAAGAGATGAACATTGAATGCCACAAGACATAAAATAGATTTGAGAGTAAAATTATATCATATAGTTCCTTAAATAAGTGGAATTGTTTTATTAGTAATTTGTCTTTAAAGTATGCGATTTGTGTAGAAATTGGAAGGTGATGATACAATAAGAAAATGTTATCCTGAGCAGAACTAATTGCATCCAGAAATACTTCACAAGGGATCAAATCTGATTTTTTTGCCATAGCCAATATGCTGCTAGGCTTTTAATTGCTATCAAAGAAACAGAAATGCACAGATGAGAAGGAAGCAACAAGAGAATATGCTAAGGTCAATTCCATAAATAAATTAATTCATGAAAAATCACTCTTCATGGAAAACCATCTCAGGTAGGAATTCAGGCTATCGATCCAACTATACTCACTAAGATATTCTCAGCCCTCAGATTCCAGTGAGGGAGCACCCTTACCTACTTACCTCTTCTCTGAGTCACACATATACGTGCACACACACTCCCAGGTTATCCCACAACACTTCATGACAGAGTGTAGGGTGAGAGAGGGCCTATTCATTTTACTTCAAAGGCCAATCTTCTCCCTCATCCTATCCAGGACTTCTGTGGGGAAAAAAGCGGGAGTTCCCATCTACTATATAAATGCTTTGTCCTTCCTGTTTATTTTATAGAGTGGCTTTTCTTTCCTTCCCCCCCCCACCTACATTCTTGCCTAGTTTGCCCCTGGTCTCCAGTCCCTGGTAATCTGGGGTGGGGAGGGGTGTTCCAGGGTCTTTTCTTTCCGCTTCCCTTTCTGTTGGTTGTTGTTCCAGCTGGATGTATTACTTTTTAATATTTTATTAAAATTTATTTATATAAAATTAAAAATACATATAATGATTGTTTAATATAAAATATATAGATCCATGGGATTTATAAATGTGTTAATACATAATATATATGTTCTTGAATCTGTTTCCTTATTTCTGGTCTAAATTTCTAATTCACTCAAAGTTAGGAAAGTTAGAATCCATATTGGAAAAAAAAAGAAAACTAATATTAATTTGCCATTCTCTATCTATCAGGCATCAAAAAAATTATGAAATCAACAACCTAATGGCTAGAATATCATGATTTTCAAAAGAGTCTTCCTCACAAATTCTCCAAAAAGAATATGGTAATTGGCATAGGAGACAGGTCAACAAATGTTTATTAAAGGCATACAATCAATGTTGGCCAATTTTTGTTAACAGTATGTCTTCAATTTGTCCTGATTCCCCAAAAGAATAATTTTCCAAAATAATAATTTGCAAAATCAGAGTGGGGGGGAATATATAAGAAGATGGATGTCCCTGTTCCCTGAACCAGGAACTAATCTCTACCCTCTCCAAATTCTCTCAGTAAATTCCATCTAGAAAAACCTTCCCTCAAGACTCAGAATTTTTGTTAGTTAAACTTTATCAGACAAGTAATTTTCTCTCTCTAGATGTCAGATTAAAAACATGACCAATTGAAGAGTAATAATCAGTACTAGACTTCACATATGATTATTTACAGAAAAATGTTGAATATGAGTTTTTAAACGGCTCTGACTTTGTGAAAAGAATGTAAACTTAACGACATTTACTCTCCTTCAAAATTGTCTTACTGGTATTTTTAGGGAAAAATCCTCTTTCAGATGAATGTTAAGATATGGTTGTTTTAATCTTGATTTCTTTATTCTAGAAACTCAGAACTGATTCTACCGCCAATAAAAAAGAAAAACACTGCATAAAACAGACACTCAATAAATACTTAGAGAGCTAACAATTGCATGGATTAAAAAAAACTGGGTCAGGCCTCCCTGGTGGTGCAGTGAGTTGAGCACTGCACTGTGAAGCATCCGCAGCACAGGAGCGCGAGTTCGATCCCTGGCCAGGGAGGGCACCCACATAGCACAGCTGACCTCTCCTGCCTTGCCGGTTGCTCCCCTCAGCAGTGTGTTTCAGTCAATCTGCCTGTTCTGCTCCCCACTCTGTATCTGTTGAATCCTCTTATCCCCCGCGCTTCTGGCCTATACCCCAGCTCTTGTATGCAGAAATAAATAAATCTTTTAAAAAAAAAAAAACTGGGTTATACCAGCATTTTAAAGATCAAATACAGAACTAAACAAAACTTATTTGTATGTTGCTGAAAACATACTACTAAAATAAAGGAGGCACAAACTAGAATTGGATATGTTACAGGGCAACCCTAATATAAAATGGGTTTGCCTGACTGGGTCCTCACCTGTACGCTCAAAAGGCACTTATAATGCTCCAACAGCAGACACACAACAAAGGTTAATAAAGAGTTCTATTTACAAAAGGAGGGGAAGTAAAGTAGTGAATAACACAAGAAGAAGAGAGGGATACAAATCGATAAATATCCTACCAGATCCTCCAAACTGGAACCCAACGGTGTGCAGAGAACTGGCTCCAAACCAAGAGAGCTCCCAAGGCTCACATCTCTGGTTTTATACCCAGCCTGACTGCTTAACTCCACCCTCAGGTCCCAATGATCTAGTCTTCAATAATCACCTTATAGGATTTGTGGTTTTAGGATATTGTTGGTCTAGAATGGGGGTTGGAGTCCATAAAACTATTTGTGTAATCCCTTCAGAACTACCTTACCCCCTAACAGATAGACTTACTTAAGTTTGCAAATTCATGCCTTATATGAGCACAGAGATCATATTTCCCATATATAATGAATCAGAACACACCTGACTCCAGAATTTTGTATAGCTTCTTCATGGTATAAGCAGCATAACAAATGTTTTTCTGATTTTTTTTTAAGATTTTATTTTTTCATAGAAGAACTGGGGTATAGGCCAGAGGTGTGGGGGTGAGAGGATTCACCAGAGACAGAGTAGAGAACAGAACAGGCAGATTGACTGAAATACACTGCTGAGGGGAGCAGCGGGTGAGGAAACTCTGCTGTGCTATGTAAGAACCCTTCCTGGCCAGGGATCCAACTCGTGCTGCAATGGCTGTGGAAGCCCCACAGTGTGGCACTTAACTCACTGCACCACCAGGGAGCTCCTGTTTTTCTGACATATAGAAAATTTTAATGATTTGTGAAACTACAAGGAGAAATTGGGATGTATAGCCTAAAAGTTAAGGCTATATGACCTCTAGAAGTATGGGGGATTACAAAGGAAGAGACCAAGACAAGGGGAAACAAAAAAAAGGAAATCCAAATTCAGGCAAATTGCGTAGGAAAATTATATTATCTTTAGTAGAAAGCTTTGTAACATCAGATTTAAATGTGCTTCTAATATACTGAAAGGTGTGGCCTTATGAAATCTACAGTTAACCAAATCAATGACTGAAATATCACATGTGCTATCCAGATTAGCAGAGGAATATTAACATATTCTTATATAATGAAGCATTCGTCAAATGCTCTATAAAAGGCTGATTCACTTAGAAGAAAATAAAATAGTGATGGAAAAATGTAAACTAATTAAAACAAGACCTAAAATGGAAATTTCATATCCCAAACTAAATATACCTTTCCTTCCTACTCTGTCTGGAAAAAAAAAAAAAGAGAGTGAGAAGGAAAAAAAAATTATTTAAGAAAATTACCCTAGCAGCATTGCTGGTATATGAGCTGCCTGAGAACTATTGGTTGTCAATGTCATTTCAGTCATTCCACCATTATAGGCTTTCTCACCCTCACACTGATGGGAAGGGTATTCTAATTTCAGTCGTAAGTTTGTTCATTCAGGCATCCTTCCATAGGAGAATTCTTCCTTATTACAAGGTCACTTTCACCTTGTTTCTAACTTCTATTTGGATGTGAAAGATCCAGGTATTCTGGATTATTAAAACATACACACAGCTTACCCTGCTTGAGAAAGATTATATTCATTTTTCATGGGGTTTTATAATAATAAGCTACTTGTGTGATGATCCATTTTTATTTTTAATTAGATATCCTCTGAATTCCCTTTTTGCTCATGCAGACAAAAAAATTAATCAAGAAATATCTTTGTGAGTTCAGAAACAATTAAAATACAATTCTTGTAGGAGTGTTATCAAATCAAGAGATTCTGGAATTAGTTGTTTGGTGTTATTATAATCAAAGCCAAACTCTCCTTCTAAATGTAAAACATGTCTGATAAGCTTTATTACATAAAGTTAAAAAAGCGTTTTTTACAAAAAAAAGAATGGATCTCTGAATCTGGTTATGGGTATCTAGTATCAACTTAACAGGGTGTCTATTATCAAGAAGTGATTATGATAAGTGCTGTCTTGGAAAGGAGGAAATCCTTAGAAGTAATTGGATTTGCTAAATCCAGACTTGTTTTGGCTTTGATTCTGGCACCTGCAACAAAAAAGGACAGCTGTTCTGGACACCCACCAAGTAAATACTATTAAGCTCATTAACACAAACCTTTTGGCTATGATCAAGTGAGGTATCAGTTTAATACATTATATGTGTTCTATCAAGGGATTCACTTGGTCTTGCCCTGCTATTTAGAGAGGTTGTGGACTGGGATTTGGCAAGTCAACAAAATCTTTCCAATCTTTAACAGCTATGAGTTTTATTTATGATGTGAGTGAAATGTCATGATAATGATAATGATAATAATACCTCGGATGGATAAACACCTATATCCTGAGGAGCTCAGAGGGCTCTGCTGATATTTATCTAATTAATCCTCACCACATGCTTGGTGAGGAGGCATGTGGCATTATCCCTAGTTTACAAATGAGGAAGATGGGGCAAAAGTGACTAGCCTGGGGTCACTAAGTAAGCTCCTTTGGAGAAGATAATAAATCTAAGACTTTTTATCTCTCAATACAATCCTATGATTAAAATAGTTGTTATGATTTTAAGATTGCTGGTAAGAAATATATATATATGAAACTGTGAGATATTACTATCTGGTAATTGCAAGAGATTGCTCATGAAATGTTAATCAATTAGAATCAAAATAATAAAGAATGGAGATGTCCTATACCCTGGGATGATTTATAAACCTCTTTTTGCCACAGAGGTCAAGCATTTTTTTGGGGGGGAGTCAAATTTCCACTGAATTCAAACAGAGACATGGGGCAATAACTTAGGAAACGCTTTGAACACTACTTCAAAAGAATTGAGAACCACAAATAAGCCTTTACATTCTATATCCCACCCAGGTTTATTATTTAACCCTCAGGATTTTACTGCTTTAAAACTAAAAGTGACTTTATCCATATTAATTTAAAATAATAATAAATTAATTAATCTGACAGGTGCTAACTGAATCTGATAATTTTTAAATCTCAATTTTAGAAAAGTGACCAAAGATATAGCTTTGAAAATCAGAAACAAAGTGTCAGGGTCTCCATCATTTTTTAAAGCAACCTTTCTCATCCTCATGGGATCAATTTAGTATTCAGAATTATCCATGGGATATAATCAACTGAACATTCAGTGTGATACTGACAGCTTTTTAAACATTAGAAATTAAACCAATTGCAAACTATAAGAAACCTGTATGTATTTTTTTGGTACTATACTGTTCTTTCTTTTGGCAACAATGAGGTTATTTCAGTTTTTAGGTTTTTTTCAGCCAACACATCTTTCTAACAATGCCATAAAATAAGGAGAATTGGGTTGAAGCTCAGAAAGAGGATTCTGTTCACAATTCAAAAGCCAGATGGACCACAATTTAACTTTGTTGGGGGTCTTTGTTCCTGAAAAAGAGACAGTGAAGAAAATATGGAATGAACAGAAAATAGACATATTTCCGTCTGTTTTCTAAAAGGAAAATATCATATAAGACAAAGGTCCAGTGGTTGATTCATCTTTTAAAAGACAATTTTTTGTCTTAATACTCGGAACTCCTGGAGTCCCTGAAATATCCATTCTAGGTAAATTTTAATATTTTTAATCATAGACTAATACTCTTAATAAGAAAATTAATGTTCATCACTTTTGTATGTAGGTGTCATGCAAATACACACACAAATATACACAGAGAGAGAGAGAGATTTTCCAGGTACCAGGCATTGCATTCGCAATTTCACATATCCAAGTTATTTAACACTTACAACAAACTAATTTCTTTCATAGGTTAAATAATCAATAAATATTGGTTGAATAAATGGAGTCAGATATTATCTTTATTTTACAAAATAACACAAGCTTATAACAATAAACAAATAATTTGCCTAACATCATACCGCTACTTCATGACCAGATGACTGACTTACAATGATTCTCACTAATTTAGATATAATTACAAAATTTCAATTATACATTGTCTTCCCCAAATAGGTAGCTAGTTTTCCTTAAATGACCATATTTAAGGTAACACTAAGACTATTGGAAAGCTACCTGAATGTCATTTCTGAGACACCAACAACTATAAATGGGAGACAACTGACCTGCGATCTCATAAAAACATAACTAAGTTCCAGAGAAACAGTTGAATTAATAATTTAACTCCTTTCTTTTCCCTTCCTCTTCAAATAGAGATTTTCTTCTAATTAAATAGTTTTAAGAAAATAAAGATGAAGCCATTATTTGGCAGTACTACCTCCAAGGCCATTAGAAAACCACTGAAGCTCCATGTAGTTTTTCCTATCCCTAGTAACAGTGTCCAAAAAATATAACTGCTTCCTACATCTGAACTCTGGAGAAGACTGATAAACTTAAGAACTATTAAAATAAAAAGTCTCCACAATGAATACATAGAAAAGAACCATAGATACAACAAGAAGAAAGAAAACCTGAAAAAGTGAATGAGGAAAGCTTATGTTTTGTTTTATTTTAAATTATCTTCAGTGGACAATCGACCATTCAGAAATGGTCTTCAAAAAATCAGTTACATGTAATACTGTTTGAGTGGCAAACAATAGGAGTTCTATTACCCAAACTCAAAACTGAATGCTCAAAATTTAGTGCGCATGCTTATGTTATCAATGTATTAAATGCAAGCAATTTCAAATGCAAACCTTAAAAGTACTTTACTAATTACATACTTGAAATATGCATGAATATTTCAATTACATAGAACTTATTTTTAATCACAAATATGATAATCTACTTTTACATTGCTCAAGAACTACTATATAGAAGCAGAAAAATCATTATAATTCACACAGAAATATTAACAATTGAACACAACCTGCATTCAATCACTGTAATTAATATATTAATTTTATGCTCTAATATGATGGCTTTCTCTTGTTTCATTTTGTGTTAACATGATAGGATCTTATATGTGGTGTCAAAAATCTCCAGTGACAAATTGTGTGGCTCTGGAGCATCATCAGCTTTTCACAGCAGAGTCATCATGTATACAATTGATCATTTCAGGTATATGTGACTTCAGTTTCAAGAGACTTCTTGAGTGTTGACAAACAGATTGAAGAGAAACATTGGAAGAACTAAATCATGATAAGCTTTTTAAATGTAATTTTTACATGGATTATCATTCTACTTTTTAAAATATTCTCTAAAGAGTATTCCAACAAGATACCATAAACTATGTGACCTGACGGATTTATTTCTCATAGTATGGAAGTTGATGTCTGATATTGGGACTTGTTTTTTTTAGAGAAGACTTTTCCTAGCCTGTAGATGAGCAACTTCTCACTGGGTCATAATATATATAGAGAGAAACAGGGTTAGAGTGGGGGGAAGAGAGAGAGAGTTAATGTTCTCTAGTATCCATTTTATGAGGAACCTAATCCCATCATAAGGGGCCTACCTTCAAAACTTTATCTAAACATGATTATCTGTGAAAGACCCTTTCTCCAAATACCATCACTCTTAGGATTATGGCTTTAACATATAATTTTGGGTGGAGACAATTCTTCCCATAGTAGAGATCTGAATGATGACAAAGAATGAAGATAGAGAACACAGTAAATGTAAATGCTACAAAGCATGAACCACCTTGGAATGTTACAGGAACAGAGGCCAGTAGAGCCAAAACAGAATGAGCAAATGGGAGAATAGTAAGAAAGAGGTTGAGAGGCAGTAGTAGCCAGATAATTTAAGATATTCCAAGAGCAATGGGGGACTTAGCAATTATTCTAAATATAGTGTAAAAATATAGAATAGTTTTGAGCAAGAAATTTACTTGATCTAATTATTTTTTTTTAAAAAAGGTCATTCCATCAGCTTTGTGAGAATTGATTGAAGGAACAAAAGTGAAATCATTCTAAATTAGAGACTCGTGGGAAATAATTAATTTAACAGTGATAGAAATAGGGATTGATGGTATGAATCTGAACATATTTTGAAAGTAGAGCCAAAGGAGCTTGCTGATTAGATGTATAAAGTAAAAATAATAGAAAAGATAAAAAAGTGAAGTGAATAATTATTCTGAAAATTTGATCTCAGCAACTAGATGAATATGGTGATACCATTAATGAGATTGATGAGACAGGGAGAGAAGTGATGAGGTATAAACTGAGAGTATAATTTAATACATAAAGTTTGAGATGTCCTTTAGACATTCAAGTAGTCTTAATGTTGGGGAAGCAAAAGCAAAAGTTGAGATAAACATATAATTTAAAGTCATCAACAGAGACATGTTATTTAAAGCTGTGGGACTGAATGAGATCAATTAGGAGAGAGTCCAGGAAAAAAAGAGACTGATAGCTGAACCACAGAACAGCACATTTAGAAACTGATCAAAAGTGAAAGGTCTCCAGAGATTTCACAAAGGCAGGAGAGCCATAGAAAAACAAAAATAAAAAACAGAAGAGTGTAAACCCATGTATTTAATTGAAGAATTGTATTTGACCATGTCACATTCTGCTGAGAAAGAAAACAGAATATGTATCATTTGACAAGAGGGAAATTAATGATTGCATCCATTTTTAGTAGATACAAAATACTATTTGTAAATGAGTAAAGAGAGAATTAGAGTTGAAAAGTGAAGAAAATAAGTTAGAGGCAATTATTTCAAGGAATTTTCCTTTAGAAGAGAATAAAGAAGTAGAACTATAATTGATTAAGGGAGGATTTCCTTAATGGAAGATAATATCAAGTTTTTCTGCTAAGAATTATTCAGGAGAGAAAAAGCTGACTAAGGCAGGAGATGGAGGAGTGGGAGCAGAATAAATACCAGAGCAAAGACATTGAATAGGCAAGAGTTCATGAAATCCTATGTCTAAGCAGAGGGGTTAGACACATACAACAAAGGGAATTCACTGACTCCAGGGTGAGGGAAACCAAGATGTAGGTTCATAGCTAGCTGTGGGTTGGAAATTTGGTGGAGGAGATATGGGGTAGCTCTCTTCTGAATAAAGAAAGAAATGGAAATTGAGGTTTGAAGAGAGAGCAACTATGAGGTAATATACTTTATCAAGTGAATGAGAAAGTAAAATTTTACTTTATGATATAGTAAAAGTGAATTTCTCTTGGAACTTAATTCCCATTTGCAATATTATTTGTGTGGATAATTATTTCAAATAGTGCCATTTATAATAAAGTGCACATTTCTAGGAAATAGAACCCTGGTGTTATTCAAATAAGTGAGTATTCCCTTCTCACAAAACTAATAATACTACACTAATGAAATTTTGCTAACAAAGTCCACTAAGTTGCTCATTACCTCCTATTAAGAAGGACATTAGTATATCTAATACTTTCTTTTTTTTATTAAGAAACTAAAACCCTATTAAACCATGTTTAGTTTCTATCTTGGATAAAGAAAGTTCTATTTTTTTAAGCAAGAGACAGTTTATTCACAGAAAATAAGATTTCAATGAAAGATATCAACAGGTAAAAATTAATAATAATAAAGATAAAAACCTCTACCCTCTGTGTCCTAATATGGCAAGGAGAGAATGAGAGAGAGAGAGAATAGGAAAGGGATAGCAATTCACTGGGCTCTCTTCTTATCAGTACATTCCCTGGAAAATACATTCAACCTGGATATTAGAGAATAAAATATTCCAGGCAGATTTCCCTGAAAGCTTTAATAAAAAATTCAGGTATGTAAGTGAAGAGTATAATGTATGCTTGGAAAGTTACTACATTATTATAATAAGTAAACACAAAACAAATTCAGTAGAGAACATTTCATAAATAGATGACATGTTCTGTGAAGAATATTATAATCTCATTTATTTAGAAATAGTCATTTATAGCTGTAGTTAGAATCATTTCATAAGCATGTTAATGTTTTGTCCTCTTCCTTCAATCACCATGGAATCATTAAACTGGAAAACATCTAGTCAACCCCTAGATTGCCTGCATACATAGAATATATAAAATCTAAGCTGCTGCTTTTTACATTTCCTAGACAGTAAACTCAGACAAAAAAAAAAAAAAAAAGACAGCCTTCAGGAAGTTTGCTAGGGAGTATTCTAGATATTATCACTTGAGGGAGAAAGAAAGGAAGCAAAATTGGACAGAGAAAAGATTGAACTGCAGTATAGTTACAACAAAGTTCTCCACTGACATCACAGGAGTTGTAGTTTGGAGGGCACTTAGAAGTTGCTCCCATTTAGGAAGAGGGAATGGTTAAGTCTTTGAACCCCCACCCCCAAAAGACCAACATAAAATATAAATTGCTCCTGAAGAAGGATAATATGAACAAGACCGTTCTCTTCAGCTGAGGGCCACTTCTAGCAAAGCACTTCCAGCACTGGAGGAAAAAACCCTAAAGCACATGACTGAGAACAGTTCAAAGATAACCTTGTGCCCATTGTAAAACTGAGAAACTAGAGCTATAAGTGATCATTTCAAAGGGTACCTTTGATAACAAAGGCCAGTTAGCTCTCCTTACAGCTATAAGATGCTCAGATGGAATGAGTACGAGCAGAGGATTTCTTCAGCCTGAATATGTTCTCATGAAAATCTGCTATGAGCCAGATTTGAGGACTGGCATTTAAAGACCATGACAGGGCATTAACTCCACATGTGAGAATGACCAAGCTAACAGTTGTGCTGAGCTCAGCAAGAGTCAATAACCTGGTTGTTCCCTGCTACCAGGTACAGAGAACAATGAGAAGAGAGAACATAAGGGAAGGCCTCCTCTGTTGAGGATCTAGAGAGTGTGACTTGGGTAATGGTAGTGATAGTGACAGCAGTAGAAAGTGTAGTTGTAGCAAATGTAGTAAAACCACTTATCAAATAATAAATATTTTCTTCATGTCAAGCATTGTATAAGGGGCACTAATTCAATTAGTGTCAAATAACCTCCAAGTCTCCTAATAAAAAAGATCAAGATTTTGATAACTGCCTATTTATCTTCAATTATTATTTTTGCCACATAAAGGTATAGAGAAAAAAAATACCCCTAGAAGTCACAAAATAATAATGAGTGAGGTAGACTTCTTATAATGGGAAATGGATTTATTGTGTGAGAAATGGAAGCTCTGATAAATTAGAGAAAGGAAACAACTAATATTCAGTTCAAATCAAATGCTACCACTTGGAAATATGAATCAAATCTGACCAACCAAATATACCAACTTTGCAAGAGAAGTAAAATATCGAATGTGTCAATGAAAAACTACTCAGCTATAAAAGAATTAAAAAGATGAATTTCTACCATTTACAATATGTATGGAGCTAGAGGTATTATACTTAGTGAAATAAGTTATGGAGAAAGAAAAACACTGTATGTATGATTTCACACAGGTGATATACAGAGAAATCAAATGAACGAAATAAATAGAACACACAAAAACTTTTAGTTTATAAAACTAGTTAGTGCTAGCCAGAAGGTAAGGGGGAAATGTGGTGGGTAAATCAGTTATAAAGAGTCAATTGTAATAGTGAAGACTTAGAACAGGACTTTTAGTGATGAACTTAATGCAGTTTATTGTAATTCACTGATTTTATAGTTCAATGCACATCTGAAACTTGTACTTTTTTAATTGAAGTAACACTGCATTATAACAACAAAGACTCTGGAAGACATCACCATAATACTAAAAGAAAGCCAAGAATTTAATGTTAAATTGGACAAAAAGGTCTTGAAATTTTTATTAGAGGGTAAGTACACAATTAACCGTTCCCGAAGTGACAGAAAAAGTTAAGTGCCACTGGATATGGAAAACCATATCCAATTGAGAGACACTGGAAATAACTTCATGTAGAAAATAATATATAAGTTGCATCTTGAAGTTTCAAACTGCACCAATTGAGTATAAACCTGGAGCTCATCAGAAAAAAAGGCCAAACTGCTTTTACTGGAGTAAAGTGTTTGTGTAGGAGCGATATAGAGTAAGGATGACTAGAACCACTTTTTCGAGGGTCTAGAAATCTAACCTGAGGAAAGAACTTTAATTGTTACCAAAGACATCCTCGTGTGTTTAGGCATTTCAAGCACTAGCTCATTTTTTTAGTTTTTATCAATATATGATATATATCAAACAGTTTTTAAATAAAACTTAAAATAGATTTTAAAAATCCATTGTGTCATAAATGCATCTAGTGCATTTGTGTTCTTTTTTTTTTAATAAATAATGCCTTATGAGTTAAGTGAAGTATGCATAGAACAAGATTCAGTCGCTTCTGAATTAGAGTTTTTTGTGTTCTTTTCTTACTGAGGTAATAGGAGCCTTTTGTATTTTAGAGATAATAGGATCTTCCCTGCCACACCACACTGACCACTAAAGTACCCACAGTTCATAGACCATCCACCGCACAGTCTACTGTGTTCCCTCCCCACTTTGATTTTTCCCTTCTCACTTCCCATCTCTCAATGCTAGCTTCAATTTCTAGACTTTGTTGTTTATTTTGCTCTATCTGGCCTTTTTTTTTTTTTTGGTTTCTTTATATTCCATATATAAGTGTGTCAATCCAGTATTTGTCTTTCTCCTTCTGACTTATTTCACTTAACATAATACCCTCTAGCTCCATTCATGTTGTCTCAAACAGCAAGATTTCATCTTTTATTGATTGCTGACTAATATTCCATTGTATACCTTTTCCTGATTCACCATCTGCATTTTGACAATCAGGTTTCCATAGCTTGACTTTTGTAAATTGTGCAGCAATGAACATAGGAGTGCATGTTTCCTTTTGAATGAGTATATTCCTATCTTGTATTCTTTGTGTGGATGCCTAGGAATTGATCAATCACATAGTAAATACATTACTGATAATTTAAGAAACCACCATACTGTTTTCCACAGGAACTGGACTAATAAATGTCTACCAATAATGTATGCGTTCCCTTTTCTCCAAATCCCCTCCTTTACTTGTTGGTTCTGATCTTTTTGATACACTTCATTCTCAAAGTTGTAAGGCATCTTGTTGTAGTTTTGATTTGCATTTCACTGATAAGTGATGATGAGCATTTTTTCATGTACCTATTGGCCATCTGTATGTCTTCTTTAGAGAAGTGCCTATTTAGGTCTTCATCCCATTATTTTATAAGGTTATTTGCTTTTCCTTTTTTGTTTCTGCCATTTCCTGCCCCCCTCATCCTTTGTTTTGCCCAGAATTGAATTTCCTATAAATCTCTTCTGTATACTTAGTTAGCATTGATTCTTAGCTATCACAGATTCTCTCAATAAGGTATTTATCTGGACTTGCCAGTTTATTCTCCCCAGAGCAAAGCAGGGAACTTCCTGACACTATCTTCCTGGCAAGTCTAAAGTTTGTTCTAAGTGTCAATCTATTCTTGACTGGGTGTAGAATTATAGCCCTGAAGCAAGAAACTTGCAAATCTAGTTGTATGCACTCCAATTGAATGGAGGCAAAAGTAAAGGACAAACAGGGAGATAGAATGATAAACCTGAAGGAAAAACAAAACTACTAATTAGACCTCTGCTAGTGGTCAACATTACTAGTCAAGCATCAAAAACAACGATGAATTTAGTAAAATGTAGACACTATCAGTTCACCAGCAGTGGATTGTAGCATAATGAACACTGTACTGGTAATTCTGGAGGAAAACTTTTCATATATATCATGAAAGGATACTGCTCACAAGATGAAAATAACTTCAAGAGAAGTAGATAAGGCCACATGAGAATGGCAGCTTTGAGTATGGTCCTAGAAACTGGTAGAAAGAATTGATAGCTGGGATTTTACCCACTGAGTTAAGACAATCAGAATAAGAAGATCTTTGAGGAGCAGCCATGTGGAAACTTCTTTGAGTAATCTGACAAAGTGGGAAAGCCTAGCATTTGAATTCAAATGAATACCATCTAGTCACAGCCAACAAAGCAAAGTAGTTAGGGGTTTGAAAACAAGTGTATATTCACTTGAACAAGAAAAGCCTCTTCAATAAATGGTGCTAGAAAAATTGGACTGCCATGTTCAAAACAATAAAACTGCACTATCTCATACCATACATGAATATCAACTCAAAATAGATAAAAGTCTTGAATGCAGAACCTGAAACCACAAAATACACAGGCAAAACACTCCATGACTTAAACTTTATATCTTTACACTTATCTCAATAAGGAAAATAAAGGAAAAATAAACAACTAAGTCAAACTAAAAAGCTTCTGTACAATGAAAGAGACAGTAACCAAATGAGGAGACACGTTACTGAATGGTAGAAAATGGTTTTTCTATCATACATCTGACAAGGAACAGATATTAAAAGATCTACAAAGAGCTCATAGAACTCAGCAAAAACTAGACAACCCAATCAAAAAATGGGCAGAATAACTAAAGAGGCACCTCTCCAAAGAAGACACAAAGATAGCCAACAAACACATGAAAAAACATTTATCATCAGAAAAGTACAAATAAAAACCACAATAAATACTATTTCACACTTGTCAGAATGGCCCATATCAACAAACCAGAAACAAGTGCTGGTGAGGTAATGGAGAAAAAGGAATATTTTTCATTGTTGTTGAGAATGTAAACTGGTTCAGCCCCCATGGAAAGAAGTGTGGAGTTTCCTCCAAAGATTAAAAATAAATATACCATATGACCCAGCAATTCCATTCCTGAGTATCTACCCAAAAGACATAAAAACACTAATCAAAAAAGAAACCTTCACACCTATGTTTATAGCATCAATATACACAATACCCAAGATATGGAAATGACTTAAATGCCCCAGATCAGATCAGCAGATCAAGAAAGTGTATTGTATATATGTAATGGAATACTACTCAGCAATCAAAATTAATGAACTCATGACATTTGTAGCAACATGGAGGGAACTGGAAGGCATTATTTTAACTGAAGTGAGCTAAAAGGAAAAAGATAAATACCAGATGATTTCACTTACATATACAATATAGAGAAAACAAACAAAAGATCAGACAAAGACAAACTTTAAAACAGACACTTAAAAGCTAACTATAGATCACAGTTATCTAGGAGAGGAAGGAGAAAGAGTGGATGAAGGAAGAATTCATGCTGGGACACAGAGCACAATGAACTATGATAAGAGACTATGGGTGCTTTGGTGGTGAGAAAACTATAGTGACCACATCTGAGGGGAGAAACCTTGTATCATGAAAAAACAAACATGAATTTTAAATAATGGTATGTCATTAAGAAAACAAGAAATTAAAACAAGTGTGTATAAAGCTCCTAAATGGAACTTGAATACAGGTTAGCATTTGGCCAGAATTCAGTGTTATAAGTCGGGATACATGCAAGGAACAAAGGTAACCAGAGCAGAAACTTAATATTTCTACTGACTCATACTTCAAGAGCTGAAATTATAAAGTCCTTCTCATAACTTCAAAATAGCTTAACCATTATTATAAAGCAAGCAAAAAATTAATTAAAATATTAGCAGAAGTTAATACAAAGCAACTGCTAACTACCCACTGCTATAAACTCTTGGGTACTTCCAGAATGAATAGGTCAAAAAATGTATACATTTTAAGCTGGCAGGTGGTCAAGAGGTAAGGTTCTTGCCCCAGGGGTAAGAAAACCTTACCATTCTGCTTACATTATAAGATCATAAGAAATTTGAGTTTAGTGAGGGGATTAAAAACTGAAAGATAGGAGACCACTAATGACCAACTGTTTGTTGACAATATTGTCCAGAGATAATATAACCAAACACTATTTTTCAATAGCCATAGTCAGTAAAGCAAAGAGTACATGGATCATCCAAAAACAGATCTTCATTTTTAAGAAGCTCTCTCTCTAAAAGATATCCTGACATATAGTGGAGATAGCCCTAGACTGAAGGTGAGGAGACATGGCTTCTAGTCCCATGGTCCACTCACTAGTGGTGTGTCCTTCGTCAACTAGCTTAACTGCTTGATTCTCAGACATCTATTTCTATGAAAATGGAGATAGAGGTCATTTTACCTGCTTGTCTTTCTGAATAATTTTAATGAGCATCTTGGTTAATAAATTCAAATATCTCAGAAAACTATCAAATCTTCTATCAGTATATCATTCTGATTCTTATATTCTTAAATCAGTTTTTCTTTGATATTGTCACTCATACTGTAACAGGGCAGGGAGAGGAGCACCCAGAACCCCCAAGCCTGCCCTCTCTGAATGGGTTCTGCCATCCGCCGCATTAAGACAAACACATAAAACCTTTAATG
>JAGFMF010011712.1:1317271-1376418 GCA_019455555.1 Galemys pyrenaicus
AAGTTCCTTTCCATTAAAGGTTTTATGTGTTTGTCTTAATGCGGCGGATGGCAGAACCCATTCAGAGAGGGCAGGCTTGGGGGTTCTGGGTGCTCCTCTTCCTGCCCTGTAACAATACTCCACACATTCAAGGAGTTTCTGTTGTCTGGAGGGGAAATAAAGCATTTTGAAAAGACCTAATCACATCTTTTCTTCTAACCAGTTCTGAATTCTTCATGCTAGGAAACAAATCCTGTAGTTCTGACTTTTTACTTTTACTCAGTATTAACTATGACTCAAAAAAAAAAAAAAGTCCTTCAAGACTCAACTGAGGTTTGCCTACTTTCTTAGATAAACCCAGAGTAGTTCACATGATCTCCTTTTCATGTAAACTCCAACATCCTTTACTATAAACAACATTAATTTAGTAATCAGTAGTATTTTGGGTTTTATTATTTTTCTAATGCTGTTGTGAACTTTTATTTCATATGTAATTAAAATCACTTCCTGCTTATATTTTCCCATCTTGACTACTACTCCTAACAGGAGCATAACAGGGACTATGCCTTCAACAAATATGGGTCTTCCTCATCTCTATGTAATCAAGGCTTTCTCAAACAGCTAAATATATCCACTACTGCTGCTACTATAAATCTGTCCTACATTGCAAAGAATACCAGTTTCATAGCTAAGACCCACTACAGCTGAGTCTGCCTCCCAAATGCAAAAATTCAATCACAATAACATCCCCTCTTAGGTTTACTCCAGTACTTACTTCACTCATCATGGCTCTGCCTGTGTTGTGCCCTCTGCACACTGAGATTGTGCATTTCACATGATCACTGAGCTTGATTGTATGACTAAATCTCCCTGCCTCTGTTTTCAGGGAGGAGGTTCCAGGATAAGAAATCTGGTCTGAACAACAAATATTGCCATAAAATTCAACTTTTCTTGCCCTATCTTCCAATATTTGGCAGACCCAAAAGATTGTCAAGAAGTAATCATTTATAATCCCTTCTTTTCTGTTCCATGAAAATTGTAGAGGGAAGACAAGTGGGAAGCTAACATTTGTAATGAGACAAAGCAGATGAAGGATAAAGTCCATAGACTCTGGGTACTTCCTTTCTACTATCTTTCCAGCTCTGGGATGACCAATACCATTATGCACTAACCACAGGTAGACATTAAGCACCTCGAGTGTAGCTGATGTAACACAAAAACTGAAGTTTTTAATGGTAATTCATTTACATTTATAAACTGAAACATGATAAAACTCCTTTGTTAAACACAACCTTATTGTTTTGCTAGAACTACTTTTCACTTTATCCATTGAAAAGTTAGCATTCATTTGAGTTGTACTGTTAAGTATTCAACACACCCTCAATTGAAGACTTAGTAATGAAGAAAAAATATGAAATAAAATCCTTAATAATACCCATATTGATTATACATTTAAATGATATTTGGACATAGTGGAATATATAACATGTTAATTTCATCTCTTTTTTAATATGGCTACTAGAAAATTTAAAATGAGATATGTAGCTTGTACTATATTCTTATAGAACAGTTGTTTCAGCCATCACTGAGTACATTGTAAAATATTAAATAATAGATGAGAATATTATACATTTTAATTTTATACACTTTAATTTCATTTTCACCATGAACATGTATTACCCCTGTTTTACAGATAAAGAAACTGAGGGATAGCAAGATTAAATGACTTATCCAGTGGTACACAGGTAGTAAGTGAAAGCTAGGATTCCTACTTAGATCTGCCTTGGACCAAAACCCATATTGAATACATGATACCTCCCATGAATGATAAAAGCATTGGTCAAATATATTCAAAAATTCTTTTTATTATTATTGCAACTTACATCATCTAGCCAACTATTAGCACTGGGAAAATTCAGGCAGAAGTAAAGCAAAACCCAGTCTCAATCATTTCCAAAACAGAATCCAAGTTGGACCAGTCAGACAATGAGAAACAACTGACAGGGTCATAGAGCAAACAAAATTCAAACTTGGCATAGATTTAAATATTTCCCAAAGCACTATGTCACAAGCATGTACCAAAACAGTAAATAAAAATTATTCATTTCTCATAGTCATCTCATTTCTGAAGGAATTTTTTTACTCAATTCAAGTCTTGGCCAATTGGCTGAGAATGCTGCAATATTTTTTGAAGGTGAAGAATAGCTCTACAGGAAGCTAATTATTTGAAACTTGAATTTACACTCACTCACATTACTTTCTGCACTTTACCAAACTGCCTTTAGAAAATAACAGTGGCAGTGAAATCCAACCTGATTTCCTGATGCTGTTTCAGAGACACACTAGCATCCAGATATGGAAAATGATCTTGTCATCCATTTTATAAATCTAAATATTTTTCTGCAACTATGAAAAAATAAGAGTAATAATAATCATTGAAACCGTCTGAATATGTTTATCATGTCATTGGAGGCATTGATGCTCCAGGTTTACTTTCTGGGAAATAATACAATAATATCTAAAATCTGAGTTCTGTGAATTATTTTTCCCTAAACTACAAATACACACACACAGAGTTGTATGTATACCTTTGCACATATATGTAATATTTGCTTATATGGGCACATAGGTTGGAACTTTGCATTAGGACAAAAAATATTTCAACCAAATGAATCAGAAGGACCATTTGAAATCAGATTAAATGTCACTTTATATAGTGACACTAGGTGAGATGGAATTCTCTTTGTCAATGCTAGTTTTATCCTGAAGTGTGAAATAGAAGAAAGGAACTGCTCCTAACCCTTTGGGGTGGATTGAAATTGCTTTTTCTCCTGAAATCTAGAAAGTAGTATAGACCCAGGTAGCTGGTATGTGTCTCTTTCCAAAATAGCCCTGCACTTATCTACTTGTCAATTAAAGTGTAAGTCAAACATATAGTTAATGTGCATTCCCTCCCTAGAGTTATTTACATTTTGATAAAAAATTCTTGAAGCTTGCAAAGATTCATAGCACTTGGGAATGAATATGTAACAGTGTAAATAACAGGTAGTAGGGATAAAACATGGAAACAGAAATCTACTGCTTCAAATATTGCCCTGATGACTACTGCCTCCCCTAACACCAGCCTCGCTCTCATGAGTACCACTTAGTTGAAAATCTACAAGTAAGTTCTAGTCCTACAACTAATTTTTTACTCTCCTTTTCTTTCTTTCATTCAACAAATAAACATGAACCATGCCAAATATTTATGACCTATGCAAGACCCATATAAATGCACACATTTTAGATGTGGGTCTAGATGTTATGTGTCAACATATAGAATAGTTGGAGTTGGCTAACTTTAAACCCTTTGAAAAAACAGCGGAGCCAGAAAAATAGATTCCCAAACCTCTCCTCTCTGAGGGTTTTCCAAATATCACTGACCTAAAGTTAGAATCTTTCAGCTCTCTTTGAGGCCACTACTGCTTGTTTAGCAAATACAGCTTCCTCCAGCTGCTGTCACATCTGTCTGAGATCACAGTAAGGCCGGCTGCTTTAATACCTTGGTATCTGTTATGTTAACTCCTGCTGGAACCTGGCACCTCAGTTCTCCTATCATCCCAGATCATCATCATTACTATTCAGGGTGACCTGGGTCTCAGCCAGTGGCTCTTATGTGGACTCCCTGTTAGAGGCACACCTCCAGCAGCAGACAGTCACATACTCCACCCCACCAGCTATGGGAAGAGATGAGGAGCTGCTAAGCTCAGACATATTTTATCAAAGCTTTGATCTCTGGTTTGATCTTTGCCAAATCTGTGACACAAACAGGCCTCTGCTCACATGGCAACTGATGCTTACCAACTCAGTTCCCCGTTTTTATTCTAAGCATCCTGCTGTCTGTATATTAATGCTGTCTAGCAAAATCAAAGGTCAAAGTAAAAATAGGCACTTTGTAAAAGAAGAGATTTTCCTATTTCCATTTCCACCATCCTATTGGTTCATTCCAGACTCCCACACTTTTGCAAATCTTTTATTAGTATCTGCCTGAAGGGCATTATTAGGTCATTGTCTATCAATTCCTTTTTGACTTGGAATATGTAAGCTTCATAGGAGTGAGAGTTAAAATAACTTTATGTGTGTTGCTCATTAACTTTATTAGATAGTTGTTTCATGTGTTAAACATATGTCATAAATTATTGTACTACACTTTGGCAAGACATTTTAAAAATTATCTTACATTTTATGTGTTGAATGGCTCTTTAAAAGAATGGATCTATCTAAAGGAAAGCTGAAATAACTGTAAAGAAGAGAATTCTGAAAATTAGAAAAGTGAAGAAAATCAGGCATGTTGGATGTGACGTGAAAAATGAAATAATTTTGGGCTTGAAAACTGACTTGGGGAAGTATCGTGAACTTGATTATTTAGAGAATGAGATGCCCATATTCTTAATTGGGATTTAAGAATAAAACTGGAAATGCCAGAACCACGGAGAGGATTATTTGAAAAGGGACAGTAGGCAAAATGGAACAGTTGGACCACTTACAGGCAAAGTATTCAATAAAGAGAATCATTCAGGTAAAGACTGGAATATCAGTAGAGGTAGAAACTATAAGGCAAGAAGCAAGATTTGGCAATCGATGCAACAAGTAAAAGGCAGAGATTTTATATAAAAATATCACTAAGATTTGGGGTTTGGCTGTCAGAAAGACCGAAACATGAAACTGCTGCCTCCTGTGAAATATAATTAAGGACATTAATACAGTGGGACAGCCAGGTACCATAAAAATAATGTCTTACCCTAAGTTCAAGCATCAACCAGCTCGACCATCTCTAGGCCTTAACAGGCAAATCAAAAGTGGTCCAGTAGGCATTCTAAATTCAAGAAATCTACAGTTTCAAATACATGAGAAACAAAATATGACCAAAGTATTCATCAAAATTAAGTCAAGTAGGCATATCACACAATGGCAACGGGCAGGGTTTAAGTTAAAGATTTAACCACTAACTGATTCAGCTTTTACTCTTTGTTTTATAGAAGTATGTGAGGCACAAATTAGAATGAGTAAGAAGAGTAGGATGACATTATAAAGAAGACTTACATAAGAGTTGGGTGACCTAGAATTTAGTGTCACCTGTACCTCATGGCTTCCTTGACAACATCCTACCTAGTTTTCTTTCTACCTGAATGACTGTTGCTTATTTATTCCTCTTCCCAAAATTGTCATTTTGGAAATCCCTGGGACATAGCCCTCTTTTTATCTGTTCTCCCTCCTTAAGAGATCCTGTCCTATTTTGAAATAGGATCAAAACCAATAATATGCAGATGATTACCAATTTTTACCTCTACCTCTGACCTCCTGATTCAACTTCAGACCTCCTGATTCAACTTCAGGGCAGTAACCCACTAGACACATCCATGATGATATCTTATAAGGCCTATAAAGTAATTCTTCATTTCTTCCCCAACCCATCTACTCTTCCCCAATGTACCCATCCCAGTTAGCCAGCATTAAGGTCAATATAGACAACCAAGCAAATATCTCAGAGGCAATGTAGTTCCTCTTATTGCCTCACCTTTGATATAACTACCCTCTTCTCTCAAACACACATCTGCTACTATGGCTCACAACGTCATCACCTATCACTTGACTCTTAGTCTGAGACACCTTCTGGCAGAAAGAACTTTCAGAAATACACATCAGACTCTATAATTCTTGTGCCTTGTCTTTGTACATATGTATATTATATATATAATATATAATAAATGTAAGTATAAACATATTTCCATAGACCTTAGTATAAAAAACAAGCTACTCACTAAAACATGAAAGCCCTCTTATTTTTTAGCTTTGGGATATCTAGAATGTTAAGTTCCAAGAAAACAGGAAGGTTTCAGTTTCAACTCAAGCCAAATACATACAACTACAACATAAGTTTATGGGGGAAATCCACTTCACAACAATAGAAGTATACAATTTAATTGGCAGCAGAAAATGGGGAAAGATAAAGAACCTCAGGAGACTGGCAGCACAGCATGGGCAGACCCAGTCCAAACAGTTATCAATCCACAGAGAGATGAGGCCCCTTCTCAGAGCAGGCCGTCACAAGTGTCTATGACCTCAGCATGGAGAAGGCATCAGGATCCTGGCACAGAGTCCATAAGTATCTCAAATTGGCTTCTTTCTGTACTTATATTTATATCACTTTTCAAAGGTGTATTATCAGGACCACTTGTTAATTCTGATTTAGGTAGGACCTCTCTGCAAAGTCACATTTTTATCTGTGCCCTTTACCGTTCACATGACTGTTAATCAGTGTGTTTGTAAACAAGTTGCTTCTTTTTAATTGATGACTTTAAGTCATGAATCATCTCAACCTTTCCTTTAGTGTCACTATATGTTAATACCTATAACGTCTCAGTCAGAATCATTACAATCAATGTATATGGCATCTACCATCTCTTCAGCTTCACAACACTATCCTCCAGAAATACAGGCCACCTTGCTGTTTTGTCTCAATACCAAACCTCAGTCTCCATACTTATTAAAATGCTAAAATGTTTTAAACATCCAACCTCATAGCTTTGAAAGCCTGGCTTCCCCTTTGCATTCAGACTCAAGTTGAATATCACCTTCTCAAGTCAACATCCTTAAGCACTCCAAAGTGGCTGGTCCTCAATCTGGTCACTCTCTCATTTCCTAGCTTAAATATCTTCTTGATACGTAATATCATAGCTCTTATTGCTATCTGAAAGCATCTTGTTTTCTTAGTTATTCTCTCTCTCTCTCTCTCTCTCTCTCTCTCGGCTCTTGTATATTACACTTAATGAGAAGAAGGCTCTTATGTTTTTTATGTTCACTGCTCTATCCCCAGCACCTAGAAAAGTGCTTGGTATATATTCAAAGCCCAATAAATACTTTGTTCCTCAATCAGTCTGGATCTCAGCTACCTCACTTATAAAATAAAAAGACTTTATTAGATGAATCTCATATTTCTTGGCTAAGTCAATCACTTATTTAAGTAAAATTAAATACATAATGGGAAAAGTTTAGTAGCTGGACTAGATTAACACAATACAAACACTGAATAAATGTTTGTTAATAGAATGATTTTCAAGTTCTTCCTTTGTGCACATGCAAAACTGCAGTCATGATATCCTCTGAAATCCTGCTCTTTGGTGTGCAAAAGGGAGGCTTGACTTGCTTCCCATTAATCTAATATCTTCTAATTCTCTGAGTAAATGTAATATCTCACAAATACTAGACAATGACAGTTGACATACAACAAATGCACCTGTACTGCCTTATTCATTGCTTATATTGCTTCTGATTGGCCCATCTACATGCCAGGTGGTGGTTAAATATTTTGACACATACATCTCATAGTTTTCAATCTAAGACTTTACTGAATCCAAATAAGGGTCTCAGTTAAGGACTTTAAGGTAATATCATGTTATGCAACAATGGATACTATGCCAATTTACTATAAACTTCCTCAAGTCAGCTATTTCCATAGTCAGGAAAGAGTTCATGAAAATAATAGTCACAGTTCTTCATAACATACTCACTAAAATCAGCATGTAGACTTTCCTCAAAGTTGAGGTCTGATTCCTCACTGATTTGTTTAGAGTTTGTGTGTTTTATTTCACTTTTTGTTTAAATTTTTTACTTTTATAAATTGAATGTTGATGAGCCCAGTCTGCCTTCTGGAAATACTTTCTGCAATTATTACAGTATTCACTGGCACAGTGTGTATTTATCAGAGCTACAACTGAGATACATTTCAGAAAGTGATGTAAAGATGTTATTGCTGCTATTTATTATGAGTTTACAGAGGAAAACCTGGGCTTCATATGGATTTCTGTCACATCAAGAATTATTTTGTCTTTAAAAAGTTAAAATGCAGTGAGAAAAAGACTGGGAGAAGGAAGAATGGGAGGAAGAAGACTGAAAGAACTGGAGGAGGCAGGTGGAAGTGAAGAAGCCACCCCTGCTTCTTGGCCTTGGACTTGCACCAGGGATTTGGTGACATGAAAGAAGACTTGAAAGAGACACACGGGTAACAGACCCACCCATGTGTGGGGAGGTTGAGAATAGCAGCCTTATCTAAACTTGCATTTTGATTTTGCTTTTTTCCTTCCAGACTTGCCTGCCCCCATTTACTATGGGTGCCCATATGCATGTACCTTAAAGTTGTGAGAAGATTTTGGGTCTAAGTGGCCCTGCTTTGGGCCAACCCTGTTTTTCTGGGCATTTACCCACAATGGGATGGATCACCTTGGGTGTCTCTTGAAGGTTCTATGTTAACTATATTCTTTCTCTTCTCTCTATTTCACACTAATTAACTATATTAACTATATTCTTTCTCTTCTCTCTATTCACACTAATTTTCTACTGTATATTACAGTTCTTTTCTATTGGAAATAAAAAGTTCAAATCATGTTGCTGCATAGTAGATCATCTTTTTGTGATTTGATGTCACTCTTCCTGAAAATAAGTCTAATTAAAACAAAAATACAAGCAATACTAAGTGTCAATCTTTTAGTATAACAGTGAATCTGCTTTAAAATAATTTTAATGTGTCAGAACAATTTGTCTCATTTCAGTACAATAACTCAACTAATAATTAGTATTTACTGGTCATCTTCCATCTCTGTGAAATCTCATCAAAAGTAAATATTCTGTTTCATACTGAAATTTCTTTTTAAATATTTGGATTTATTTAAAAAACAGAAAATGTATAGTTAATAAAATAATGAAGCTGTTCAATTTTTTAAATGAAACTTAGTGTTTTATATTCTCAATACTCCCTATTCAAGGAGTAAACCACTCATAAAGTATGGTTTCTTTTTAATGTTACTTGATGGTAACACCAGGAAGGTGTAATACATTTCCTTTCACAGTAATTATTGATCTGTATCTTATTGCACATGACAGATTTTGAGTTTGGCCAGAGAAGGACTTACGACCTGTATCCCACATGAGGCACAGTAACACACAAACAATGAGTATCTAATTTGAATCAGAGGATAAATTGCACCATACCCTTCTTCTGCTTGGGTAAATAAAAATCAATGAGGTACTTTAATTTTTCTTCAACATTCAAGAGACACAGGCTACAAACCCACTTTCCTAATGAGTATTCCTATTCATATTCACAATTCTGGAACTAGTACTTTTATAGGCAGCAATAACTTTAGAAACTTCAAAAAACAAATTACAGTAAGGTCAAACACTGGGATACAGATTAGATCCACCGGTTCACCATTTGATCTGAAAAAGCTTTCCTCACTTTTAAAAAACCATGAAGAAGCACCTGCATCAACCAATTTCCCCAGTCTATTTGATGTAAGTTAGCATCAAACCAGACATCTCATAAGCTCTCAGACAATCGTCAACTCCCTGGTTCTACTAAAGACCCAAAAATTTCCTCAATCATAAAACATCAACTTTCCAAAGTGCTGAATGAAACAAAATATTCTAAATAGAATACATAATATAAATGTAGGTTGTAAAACAAAACATTTGTGCATTTATATGCAGGAGAACAAACTGGAGAGATGAACACCAATATGTTAATTATATTATATAAAGGTAAAAAGAGTATTAGTATCAGTATTTTTTTCTGCTCTCCAAACATATATTTGTAAATTTTGTACATTTGTTAATCTTACAAATAATAATGTATGCCTTCTTAAATTTTAAATGCATGCAAATATCTGTAATAGTAGAACCAATTTTTTAAAGTATATATATATATGTCAATATGCATAAAATATATAAATTTAAATACAATAATTCCAAAAAAGCTTAACCATGTTCTAGACTCTTTTCCAAGAACTTTACCAATAATCCCAGTGAGACAATAACACACATGTAACTGGTCTTCATTAAACTATGGACCACTAAAGAAAATTCTACACTTTGCTCTGCTGGAAATGTCTCCTCTGCCCTAACAAGGCCACTTCAGAGGCTGAAGTCAGCAAGACAATGGCTTTGCTGTGAAGAACCCTGTGGTGAAAATTAAAGGAAACATTTGAAAGTCCACAGTCTAAGAACACCCTTGTCATATTTATGAGCTGCTAGAAGAAGAATCTTCATAACGAGAAGGTACATTTTAAGATAAGAGATTCAAATATTCCTTGACCCTTAAATCTTCCTCTTATGATAAGTCTAGATAAGTTGACTTTGCAAAATTAAGAGATCACTTTAAAGTTACAAATAATGTTTCCTTCTTTTTTATTATTTAGAATGTTAGGAACCAACCTCTTTCAGCTAACTGAAAATACTAGAAATTAACTAGATATCCTCTTTTCTAAACAACTATCATATTTAGAACTACTATGCAAAGAACTATTTTTTTTCTGTGCATGTAACTTACATAAACTGAAACTGAACCTATAAAGGCAAGTCAATAACTTAGAAATGTATTGGCTGCTCCCCAGGCCTGGGTTCTCAGTTTGGCTCTGAATAACCTGTTTAATAAATTTCTCTTTTAATCTTTGAGTACACATCACAGCAGTGATTATTTCAGTCAATACAACTTTACCAGATAAATGATTATTAATTATTTTTAGAACTGAGAAAAGTGATAACTGTTCCCAGTTCAGACTATACATGCTATACTAATGGCAAAATCTTTCCCTGCCTTCTTGTCCCTTACCCTGTTAAATGTCCATTAGTTGGATGAAATAGAGAGTCAAAGTTAGCATCAAAGAGAAGTTTCTTTTTTTTTTTTAAAGATTTATTTATTTATGCATACAAGCACTGGGGTACAGGCCAGAGGTGTGGGGGGTGAGAGGATTCACAACAGACAGAGTGGGGAGCAGAACAGGCAGATCAACGGAAGCACACTGCTGAGGGGAGCAGCGGGCACAGCAGGAGAGGTCTGCTGTGCCATGTGGGTCCCCTCCCTGGCCGGCAGCAGGGATCGAACTCGTGCTGCAGTGGTTGCAGTCTGCTTCATAGTGCGTTGCTTAACCCACTGTGCCACCAGGGAGGCCCCTAAAGAGAAGTTTCACATGGCATTTCACCTACAGCTGTTTTACCACTTTGCTTCTATCTCCCTTATAGACCCTACCTCAAGTATAACAGCCTTTCTGAATCACTAATTCTACTTTACCGCTTCCCCCAAATTTGAACTTCTTCCTAATCCACATAATCAGTTAGAATATTAAATTATTCTATAAAAGCAACTTATTTAATAAAATTCTAAATTCAATTTAATTGATAACTTGAATTCCTAATGATAAAAAAAAAAAGCTTTCATACTTAGGTAACTCTACTTCTTATTGCCCCGTTCTTCTATTTTCATTTCTAGTAACTAATTCTGACACAAAATACCTGGAGTTAGCACAATATTCCACAGTCTAAGGGTTTAGTTCTCTATAACACTGCCCTTATTTCAAACATCAGCTCCAAATCTTGGGTCCATCCATAACTATGATATGTTGTCTATAAATTCAGAGGTTTCCAAGACCCAGGTATGTACTTAAATTCATAAAAACACCTCAATGAATTCACTGAAAACATTATACTTAAAAGTATGGTTTTATTAAAAAGAAAACAACTCAAACATTTCAACTGAAGAGATATATTTTATGGCAAAGTCTGGAAGGATCATTGAAAGGGAGCCTCCATGACTCCTTCTTGTGGATTCAGGAACATCAATGTGTTCACCAACCATGGAGCTATATACCAAAATTCAGTGCCCAGAGTATTTAACAGGATGTCATTATGTATACATGATTGATTAAATATCGGTCATGTGATTGACCAATATCTAGTAGCTCTTTTGTCCTTAGAAGTTGAACAGATAAAAGTTCCAATACTTTAACTTACTCTGTGTGGTGCTAAATCCCCATCCTGGGGCTATCTTGGCCCCACTACTCAATTAGCCACCTTATTAAAATAACAAAAAAAAAACAATCCTATGACTCAAGAAATAGGATTATTGAATCTCCATGTCAAGAACCAAGACAAAGACCCTATACAGTCTTCCTTATTCCATAATACCTAAAACCCAAAAACACTATAAATGCCTGTCAGTCAGGAAATGGATTAATAGATCATGGTGTAGCCATACAATACAGTATCTCTCAGCAATAAAAAAAATACTACTGCTAAATGAAATAGGTTGAATCTTAAAAGCATTATGATACATGAAGAAAACCAGACACAGATTATATATTCTATGAGTTCATTTGTATAAAAGTCTATTAAATAGACATGATAGGAATTAAGAAGTTGGGGTGGAAAAGTAGAGGACTAAATGTAAACTAGAAGACGGGAACTTTCTGGGTGACAACTTTATTCTTCATCTTGATTGGGATAATAATTACATAGCTATACTGCATTTGTGATGACTCATCAAACAATACATTTGAAATAAGCAATATAACTAGAGTTAACTTATTTGGAAGATGATATGCTGCATCATAAACTAGAAAAATTAACATTTCATCCACTTTTTCTGAAAAGAAGATTAAATATACTGTAAACTTACATAGAAATGTATGTCAGTCACATCTCAATGGGAAAAAATAAAAATGTATTAAAATATTTACCTCTGATAATAAAGTTTATCTTTTCTCCAATATTTTTAAATCACTTCCTGATATAAAATCTGTTTGGAACAAGTAGAAAAGTATTTTATTATCATTGACCATTTTTATAAGCCCACCAATCAAATAGACATTCCTAGAGCAGATAAAAAGAAATCTTTGGTCTACTCACATTTAAATGTTATTAAGGTGATAATGATGGGAGATGTTAATTGTCCCCAGTAAGAACCCTGGAACCCTTTTTGTTCAATTTCAAGCATCTCATTACTGGATATTTGCAGACTTCTATAAAAAGCAGTCAGAGGGGCTGAAGGCTAAAGTGATTCATTCATATGAAAAGGTCAAAAGAACATCAAGGAAGGCATACAATTAATCCTCATTAATCTAGCTTCAGATTATTCAAAATCAGGGCTTTATGAAAGTCAGGGAAAACCTGGACTTTGACACAGTGTAGGCATGAATGATTTTGTATTAAATTACGGTCAAGGGTTACTGCATATGTTAGAAGATGGGTAATTTTTTAATTAAAGGTAGACAGTCTTTTTGAATAATTTGGGGAAAGAATACTAAGTTAGTTTGTCTTGATATGTTTATTCTCCAGTTTTGTACATAGAGAAAAAAGCTCCAGAAAACTGACTGATGCTAAGCACATTCAAAATTGACTAATATATGATTTGCATTTACCAGACTTTCAAAATAATTGAAAGATACTATTTGATATGTAGAGATAGCCATATTTATATATATCTGTATATATTTATATTAATATATCTGTATATATTCATACAGATAACAGTTAATATCCAAAATAAAGAATTATTATAACTCAATAGCAAAAAATCAAATAGCCCAATTAAAATGTGAGCAATAGACCTGGATAGACATTTCTCCAAAGATATACAAATGGCCAACAGGTATATGAAAAGGTGCTCAAAGTCATTAATATAGACCACAGGAAAATGTAAATCTGAACCACAATGAGATCATTACAATGTTGGAACGGCTGTGTTTAAAAAAAATTTAAAAGATTAGCAGATATTGGTGAGAATATGGAGACAGGGAATCTGTGTATGGTATTGATGAGACTGTAAATCAGTGTAGCTATTGTGGAAAAATAAGCTTGTTCTTCAAAAAAATTAAAATAGAATTATGATTTAATCCAACAATCCCACTTTTGGGTATATATCCGAAGGAATTAAAATCAGTATCTCAAATAAATAGCTGCACTTCCATATTCATGCCAGCATTATTCACAATAGTGAAGATATAAAGGCAACCTATATATCTATCAACAGACACATAAATAGAAAATGTGGTGTATACATACAGCAGAATATTATTCAGCTCTTAAAAAAAAAAAAAGGAAATGCTGCCACTTACAACATCTGTAGACCTTGGACCCTGAACACATCATGCTATGTTTGACATCCAAATGGTACTGCATGATCTCTTATATGTGAAATCCAAGAGTCACACATAGAAGAAAAGAGTAGAAAAGTGGTTGCTGGGGACTGAGAGAAAGGTGAGCAATTAGTCAAAGTATGCAAAGTTCAAGTTATGGAGTTCTGTTAGACAAGATAGGGCATATGATTGGTAATACTGTAGTGTATTTTTTAAAATTTGCTAAAAGGATAGATCTTATGTTAAGTGCTCTTACCACAAAAGGGAACCAAAAAAAAAAAAAAAAAAGATGAGGGTGGTTAATAGGAGGAAACTCTGGAGGTAACTTGATGGCACTGATAGTGGTGATGACTGAATGGGTCATAAGTGTTTCCAAACATTTCCATTATATACATTTAATATCTACAATTTTTTAATGTTGATCATATTCAACAAAGTTAAAAATTAATTATATAATTAATAAATATATATAACATATATTAGCTATATATGAATATAAAAATATAATTAATAAAAATTCATAACCAGATAACTGCTTAGTGAAGATATAGTTAGAACAAAGGTAGGGCTGTGTTTCATTAAAATAAAGAGGCTCAGGTTACAATTAGTTCCATCCACTAAGCATTGATCTTAGATACTGAGATGCAGAGTTTACTTGCAAACCATACCACTATTTACAAATTACACACTGAACAATTATATCTTTTAGGCAACAAAGTGATCTTTTTTTGAGTACATATTGTTTCACAATACCGCATATGATTTAGGAGTACAATTTCACACTTCTTCAAATGTATTACACCTACCACCCACATACCAATAACCTTCCACGTACTTCACTGGAACTGCTCCACCCTTTGCTCCCATCTCCCACCTCTTCTAGTAGTCTCAGTTCTTCAATCAGAATCCAGGGATTTGGTTTTATATGTAAATTTGCTTCATCATTTATATTCTACATGTGTGGAATCTGGCACCTTTCACCTTCTGACATATTTTGTTTAGCATAATCACTTCCAGTTCACATACATGTTATCACAAATGGCAAGATTTCATCTTTCCTATATTGAGTAGTGTTCCATTGCACATACTACATTTCAATTTCTTCATCTTGAGCAGTTAGTTTGTTTCCATAACTTGGCACTATAAATAGTTCTGTAATGAACATAGTACATATATCTGCTCAAATTTGTGATTTTGTATTCTTTAGAAAGATACCTAGAAGAGGAATTGGTGGGTCATATTATAGAACAAATATTTTGAGAAACTTCTGTATTGCTTTTCATAGAAGCTGGGTCACTTTAGAGTCCTACCATCTTCCCACCACCAGTCTACGACTGTTCCTCTTTCTCCACATCCTTGCCAACACTTATTATTTCTGGTCTTTGATAAGAGTCATTCTCACGGGTGTGAGATAGTCTCATTGTGACTTTGACTTGAATTTCTGTGATGAGAATTTTCTCATGTGTCTATTGGCCATCTATATGTCTTCTCTGAAGAAATGTCTATAAAGATAGCCTAGTTTTTGATAGGGCTATTTGTTTTGTATTGTTGAGATGTATTAAGTATTCCTTTAAAGCATGATATCCAATGATTTGGTGGCATATACAATTTTTTACTATGTAACTTTGTACATATATTAAAAAGTTAGTATAGCTTTTAAATAAGGCTTTAAAGTAGTAATTTCTTTATTTCTAAGAAACAAATATTAGAATAAATATATTTAGTTGTTTAAGTAACCATATCCCTGTTTTACTTTGGTACTGAAAAATTGAGAAAATCATATTTCAACCCTACTACATGTCAAGCATTATGTTGGTATTGGGAATTTTATAGTAAACCTGTGGAAGTATGCCTTCACAGTACATTCTGCACTTAACAGTAGAGTGATATAACCCATTTTTGTTAAACCATTATGTCTATAAAGTTTTTCAAATTAATGAATTCCTATGAATTCATTAGTTAATTAATTAATTAACTTTGATAGCTCATGTGATTAGTTAGACATACAAGTCTCATAAAATGAGTGAAAAAACGCCAAGGAAATGGGAATTGCAAAATGCAGCTTCCTATATAGGTGTTTAAAAAATGTAAATTAACTGTTCACTAATTGTGTGTTGCCAGTAGCAGAAAGTTATTTGAAATGAGTATTAGTTATTTGTCACCATGAATCTGAGTTCAAATATTTTGATAGGTGTACAACTATGAAATTATAAGAAAAATCAATGGGGAAATGACTTATAATTAATTAATACTTTACAAACCTCTCAGATAAATATCTAATGCAAAAAAAAAAAAAACACATTAGAAGTCCCAATTTTTTTTCAGGAAGTAAAAAGAGAAAAATTAAAACAATGGAAGAGACAAAAACCATGAGGCTAACATGATAATATGTAGCTGGGACAAGGACATCTGATTTCAATTCTCCTTCTCTGACATTTACTAAGATCTCCTAAGTACAAGGAATGTGCTAAGTTCAAAGAAAATGCCAAAATAAGTAAGATACAACTGTGCTCCCTATGGTTGTACAATTTTGTGAGATTTGTTTTCTTCTTCTAATTTCTCTAACTCAGGAAGCAGAAAGAGTATCTGATTCTAAATGAGTACCCAGCCCTCCCCACATATTACTGGATTGTTTGAGAGTTAATGAGAGGTTTAAGAGGAGAAATTAAAACATTCACAAGAGTCCTCCTTTGGTCAGATGCCCTTACACAGGCATTTGATTGAGCTTTTCTGTTGCATTTTCATGGCAGTATCAGTCTGGGTTATTTGTAAGTTTGTCTCATCAGAAAGAAGAATCTCATTGTGCCACCCACCAAGCACGCACTTGCTAATCACTGTTAATTGCCTACAATTGAGATCAGCAGACTGTTCACTGAGTACTGTGATGGGCACTTAACTTATTGGCACTGAGGTTTCCTTTGCTCCCATTTCCACTAATGGATCGTTTGTCCTGGAAATTGGAAGTCCCAGCATCAATCACATAAACCAGACTCAGTAGGCAGAAGTGTTTACCTTCCTCTTCACCTCCAGAAGGAAAGCAACAGGAATAGGAGCTTACATCCAGTCAGAAGGTGGGCAGCTTCAGTAGAGAACCACAGTAGTTTGTTCCACCCAGTCAAAAGAAAGAAACTCCCAGAGAGGCAAAATATTCTGATATTCTGAAACGGACATAATAATAAGAGGCCACATTCCTTTGTCATCCTTTTGTTTTCAGGATGCAGGAAAAGCCAGAGTATCTCCAGATATTACTGAAGTGGCAGTATTGTCTGAAAAGCTACTTCCTTTTAGGAAAATATTGAGACAAAATCATAGCGATCAGAGATTAACTATTAACAATATATGATGCTGAATCAGGAGTGAGGAAACTGTCTTCTATCCTTAATTGTTGAGCCTATACATCTTCCTAGAAGAGGAAGCACTGAACCTTTACTTAATGTGATTTACATTTCCTTCTAGTCATGGCACTTTGTGTAACACTGACAGCCCTGAAAGACGGGAGTTTGTTAGATCTCTTGCACATAGTGAACAGTATTATTTTGATTCCTGCAATCTAAAGTCACCTTAATTTCACCTTCAATGATTACTCTTTATCATTAAATTCCTGTTTCAAGATGTTAAAGAAAATTTATTCTGATATTTGTTAAAATGGTAAGGAGGACTTTATACAAGACTGTTGTGAGAGATGCCAAGACTATCACAATAAAGGTAAGAAATAGAACTCAACTACAAGCAGCAAAGAGATTTACAGCAATTGAGCAGAGAAGGGAGAAAGGAAACATCACAGGTAGAGATTATTGCCAAAGGCAGGCCTGGATGATCAGGTACTGGCATGGAGGGAACTTCACCGAAATGATTTAATAGGATTCTAACAAAAATTAGAGTCGGCAAACTAGTCACAGGGCCCTAAAACTGGAATCTACTCAAAAAGTCAGCCCAGGAGAACATGTCTGAAGTTTGACCAAGGAGAAAGTCTTTTTTTGCACTTAATGTACACATGAACATATTTTGAGTTTTAATGGTGAACATTTAAAAGTTTTATAATGTTGTAACACAATAGTACTTCATTTAAAAAAAATACATCTTTTTCAAGGAAAGACCTTTATAATAGGCTACTTTGTGTTCAAGACGATATAATAACTCCCTAATTAAAGTTTCCTAAATGAACAAGTCAGCTATAAGGAAAAGAAACTCCACTCAAGTTGACTTGAATTTGAAAATTAATTATTTTCATAGGTATCTTTATATAATATGTCTCTTTTCCCAACTCCTGGCCTTTTGATCTATGCATCCAATTCTCATAAATTTCCTCTGCATAATTCAGCCTGATCCATGCTCCTATGTGTAGCTTGCTTATTTTCAATGTCATTGTTTTACTACCTAAATGCCTCCATGTGCATCCATCTTACCCCAATTATTCAGGCTCTATTTTTTTTTAAAGATTTATTTATTTATGCATACAAGAACTGGGGTACAGGCCAGAGTCCAGGGCGGTGAGAGGATTCACCAGAGACAGAGTGGGGAGCAGAACAGGCAGATCAACAGAAGTACACTGCTGAGGGGAGCAGCGGGCACAGCAGGAAACGTCTACTGCACCATGTGGGTCCCCTGCTGCGCCATGTGGGTTCCCTGCTGTGCCATGTGGGTCCCCTGCTGTGCCATGTGGGTCCCCTCCCTGGCCGGCAGCAGGGATTGAACACGTGCTGCAGTGGCTGCAGTTTGCTTCATAGTGCGTTGCTTAACCCACTGCGCCACCAGGGAGGCCCTCAGGCTCTATTTTATATCCAGTTTTTTAAGTTCTTTGGTTTAGTCCAGCTATTATAAATTGGGCCTATATCTTACTGTACATTCTTAAATTTTGTCCCCTTTAATTTTAGTTTTGTTTAGAAGTTTCTAAACTTTTAATATGTATATACATTCTTTCTCCAAGGTCAGATCACCAAAATTATCTCTAGGATGTGAATCTTCTATTTCCTTTAATCAAGTTGTGAGTTTTGAAACTATGCATGGTCACAGGCATTATAGAAATAAAGAGTTCTTTATAAAATGAGCATATAGAGTCTACAAAACTCTTGAAGAGGGCAGACCCTGCATTATTATATCCTTTTTGTTCATGCTTCACTTTTATACACATACACATACACGTGCACACACACATATTTGCACACAAACATATACACATGCAAAATCTGATTTTCCGGCTGTCTCATTAAGTAATATCTTAGTGCCTGCTCAGGTAATTCTCTTGTCTTTTACTTTGGTGGATGTAAAGAGTATTAGCTATTTATTGATATTTAGTTCTTTATAAATTTTTATGTTACTTTAGCCAATTCTCAAAAATATCACAATAGAATTTTAAAGAGAATTTCATTGTACTTATAAATTAATTTGGGAAAATTGCTAGACATATTAATAGTGTTAGGTTTTCTAAATATATTTATAGTGTTAAATTTTCTCATTCAAGAACTTGGTAAATTTCTTTGTCTCTAAATAGCTGAAAGGAATTATCATATACTTCCAAAATTCTAGGATAATGACAAACTGGTTTAGTTAGCTTTTAGCTTAAATAAATATTAGCACCTCACTTGTAAAACAAAGGTTATTGACTAGATCAGTGTTAGTCAAAGTAATTCTAAAAGTCATATGTTTTATAAGAACTTAAATAGTCCTCATTGCATAAGGCTGTTTCTACCAATTTTTCAAATTTCCCAAAGTATTGATTCTTTAGGGTTGGTATTTTAAACAATTTTGTTTCCTCTAGTCTTGTGTTTATGTCAACATTTCATTACGTAAGTCATTTTTATATAAAGGAAAATAAAGAGAAGACATAGAGTAGAAAAAATAGTCCATTATCCTTTCTGTGCTCCAATGGCATAGGGAAGCCAGTTGGAAAAATACCAAATTAGCTGATAAATTATAGAACCCAGAAAATCATCCCAAGTCCATTTTACTTAATTAAGCACATCATTCTAATAAGTGTTTCTAGGAGTAACACTTTATAGGAAAAAGAATTCTTCAAGATAGCTTCATTTATAAACTTCTGAATTTCTTTTTCCTTCCTTAGACAATCTGTGTAGCTGCTATTTTTCTTCAAATTTAAATCAATTGGTTTAGATATCTGTTCTATTATTATCTCTAGGGGGGTGAATGGGAATCAATGCATGAGTATACAAAGCTTACCAACAAAGTGAGTAAAGTAGAAAAAAGTTAATATATGCATATTTCAGAATTGTGGTAAGAACAGGCTTCTCAAAAATGTCGCTTCTCCAACCAGCTCTGCTTGCCATGAAGATTTACTTCTGGAACTTTTTCAAATTATAGTAATAATGTGTATAATAATTCTTGCTGTTAACGCAAATGGGCTGTAGTAAAACATAGAGGTATATAACCATTTTATTACTCCAAAAATGGTAGCAACATGAAATAGCTAATCAAAGTTTGTAACAGACCATAAGTGCTATTCTCCAGGCCAACTACACCTCTAATTCTTGAACAATCAATAACAATCTATCAAGTCATTTACCATATTATTGAATCCCTTCAATAATAGTGAATGCACTTTGCAAAGCAAACTATTCCAACTTTAGACAGTTCAGAATCCAAGATTCTCCCAAAATCAGTCTCGTGGCGATTTCCAAATATTGGTTCCAGGCGTTTCAAAGAAATGATTTTTTTTTCTTTATATATATTTGACATCAATTGTGGTCCCCATGGATTTCCTACTACCATTTCACCAGTGCACCATCACCTCAGTCTCTTGTGCTTTTTCTGCCCTCTACCAACTCCCTCACCCCTCCACACCATGTGTCCCAGATTTGTCCTTGTCTTTTTGTTTTGTTGTGTTTTTGTTGTTATAATCATTATTGTTATTATTCTTTCCCTTGGTCACTTATTTGGTTCCTTATATTCCTCCTAGGGGGGAATCCATTGGTATTTTTCTTTAGCCTTCTGACTTACTTCGCTGAGCATAATCCCTTCTAGCTCCATCCATGTTTCTATGAGTGACTCTAGTTTATCTTTTTTGATTGCTGAATAGTATTCCATCATGTATATGTACATCTTCTTGATCCAATCATCTGGTTTTGGGCGTTTAGGTTGTTTCCAGGTCTTCCCTATTGTAAAGAGTGCTGCAATAAACATAAGGGCGCAGGTATTCTTTTGAATCAGAGTTTTTGTGTCCCTTGGGTATATTCCTAGGAGTGGGATTGCTGGATCATATGGGAGTTCCATTTTTAGTAGTGTGAGGAACCGCCACACTGCTTTCCATAGTGGTTGGACCAGTTGGCATTCCCACCAGCAGTGTAGTAGGGTTCCTTTTCCTCCACTTTCTCGCCAACATTTGTTGTTGCTAATTTTTTTGATATGTGCCATTCTCCCTGGTGTGAGGTGGAATCTCATAGTGGTTTTGATTTGCATTTCTCTGATTACCAGAGATGCTGAGCATTTTTTCATATGCCTGTTGGCCATTTGCATTTCCTCTTTGGAGAAATGTCTTCTTAGTTCTTCTGCCCATTTTTTGACTGGGTTATTTACTTTGTTTTTGTTTAGTCTGGTCAGCTCTTTTTGGATCTTTGTGTAAGTCCCTTGTCAGTAGTGTTGTGTGCAAAGATGTCCTCCTAGTCGGTGGGGAGTCTCTTTGTTTTGGTTAATGTGTCTTTTGCTGTATAGAAGCTTTTAAGTTTGATGTCATCCCAGCTGTTTCTTTTCCTTCACTACCTTTGTTTAGGGTGCTGTGTCTTTAAAGATGTTACTGAGGTGTATATAATGTATAGTTTTGCCTTTTCTTCCATATGTTTTATGTTTTCAGGTCTTATGTCTAAATCCTTAATCCATTTTGAGTTGATTTTTGTGCATGGTGAAAGGCAGTATTCTAGTTTCATTCTTTTGCAAGTAGCAGTCCAGCTTTCCCAGCACCATTTCTTGAACAAGCTGTCTTTATTCCACTGCATATTCTTTGCTCCTTTGTCAAAGATTAGTTGTTCTTGAGCCTGTGGATTCATTTCTGGGCTTTCTATTCTATTCCATTAGTCTGTGTGTCTTTGTTCCAGTACCATGCAGTTTTTAGTATTGTGGCTTCGCAGTATAGTTTGAGGTCTGGATACTCAGCTGTGATACTTCCATTCCCCTTCTTTTCAGTCAGGAGAGCTTGGCTATTTGAGGTTTTGTTTGTTTGTTTGTTTTTTGTCTCCATATGAATTTCATCAATATTTGTTCTATTTCTTTGAAGAATATCATTGAAACTTTTATTGGAATGGCATTGAATCTGTAGATTGCTTTTGGTAGGATGGCCATTTTGATGATGTTAATTCTTCCAATCCATGAGCAAGGGATGTCTTTCCATTTCTTAGTGTCTTCTTCTATATCTTTTAGCAACTTTTTATAATTATCTTTGTAGAGGTCCTTTACCTCTTTTGTAGATTTAGTCCCAAGTATTTTATTTTTTTGTTTTAATTATAAAAGGGATGGTTTTCTTGATTTCTTCTCCTTCAGATTAGTTGTTTGGATATAGGAAGACTACTGATTTTTGTGTGTTGATTTTGTATCCTGCAGCTTTTCTAAACCAACTGATGAGTTTGATTAGATTCTCTGTAGAGTTTTTTGAGATTCTCTATGTATATTATCATATCGTCTGCAAACTGTTAGTTTTACTTCTTCTTTTCCTATTTGGATTCCTTGTATGCCTTTTCCTTGTCTTATTGCTCTGGCTAGGACTTCCAGTATTACGTTGAAGAGCAGCGGTGAGAGAGGGCATCCTTGTCTTGTTCCAGATCTTAAGGGGATGGCTTTTAACGTTTCACCATTGAGAATGATATGGGTTATGGGCTTGTCTTACATGGCCTTTATTATGTTAAGATATGGTCCTTCTATCCCAAGAATTTCAAGGGCCTTCATCATAAAAGGATGCTGAACTTTGTTGAAAAATTTCTCAGCATCTATTGATATGATCATGTGGTTTTTATTCTTTTTGTTGATGTGGTAGATTACATTTATTGACTTTCGAATATTGAACCATCTTTGTGTTCCTGGAATAAATCCTACTTGGTCATAGTGAATTATCTTGTTGAAGCATTGCTGGATTCTGTTGGCTAAGATTTTATTGAGGATTTTTACGTCGATGTTCATTAGAGGTATTGGTCTATAGTTTCCTTTTTTTGTGTTGTCCCTATTCAGTTTTGGTACTAGTGTTATGTTGGCTTCATAGAATGTACTAGGTAGTATCCCTCCTTTTTCCATTTTTTGAAAGAGTCTGTGTAGGATAGGTGTTAGTTCATTTCTGAATGTTTTGTAGAATTCATTTGTAAAGCCATCTGGTCCTGAACTTTTATTTTTTGGGAGGGATTTGATTGCTGTTTTACTTCTTATAATTTGATTGTGTAGGTATTGTATATCTTCTTTATCTAATTTTGGGTGATTATAAAGTTATAGAAATTTGTCCATCTCTTCTAGGTTGTTGAACTTGTTTGCATATAGTTTTTCATAGTAGTCTCTTATTATTCTTTTGATTTCTGCTGAGTCTGTTGTGATTTGTCCTCTTTAATTTGTTATCCTATTTATTTGTGTATTCTCCTGTTTTTTGTTTGTTTTTGTCAGTATGACTAGAAGTTTATCTATTTTGTTAATTTTTTCGAAGAACCAGCTTTTGGTTTCATTGATCTTTTTGATCATTTTCTTAACTTCTAGTTCATTTATTTCTGCTTTGATTTTTATTATTTCCTTTCTTTTACTGGCTCTTGGGTTTTTTTGTTGTTTTTTTTCCAGTTTTTTTAAAGTATAAGATTAGGTTGTTTTTTTGTGTTCTTTCTTGTTTCTTGGTGCGTGCCTTTATTGCTATATATTTTCCTCTTATAACTGCTTTTGCTGCATCCCATATATTCTGGGGAGTTGGGTCCTCATTATCATTCATCTCAAGGTATTTTTTAATTTCTTCTTTGATCTCATCATTGACCCAATGGTCTGACAGTAGTGAGGGTTTCAATCTCCATTTGTTGGGGGTGGGGGTTCCTTGTTTTCTTTGCATGGTTTATTTATAGCTTGACAGCTTCATGGTCAGAGAAGATAGTTGGTATGATTTCGATCTTAAAGTATCTGCTGATGTTTCTCTTGTGTCCCAGTATGTGATCAGTCCTAGAGGATGATCCGTGTGCACTTGAGAAAAATGTATACTCAGATTTTTGGGGGTGTAGTGTTCCATAGATGTTTGTTAAGCCCATGAGGTCTAGATCCTTGTTTAGATCTCTAGTGTCTTTGCTTATTTTTTGTCTCATTGATCTATCTATTTGTGAGAGTGGTGTGTTGAAGTCTCCTACTTTGTATGTATTTTCTTTTATGTCTGTTTTCAGAATGCTATTAGCTGTCTGATGTATTTTGGTGCTCCTTCATTTGGTAAGTATATGTTGATGAGTGTTATGTCTTCCATTCTGTTTGTCTTTCATACTTAAGTGTGTTTCCTGTAGACAGCCTGCTACTTTGTGTCTTTTTATTGATGAATTTAGTCCATTTACATTTACAATTAAGATTGATACAATGGCATTCATTTTTGCCATTTTGTTTGCCTTTTTTTTGTTCTATTTTTCACTTTCTTTTATTCACTCTTCTGTTGGTTTTCATTCTAAGCTTTCTTGTAGAATTTTTTTTGAGTGGAGGTTTTATACTGGTGAATTTCTGTAGACTTTGTTTTTCTAAGAAAGTTCTTATTTTTCCCCCATAGAGGAAGGAGAACTTTGCTGGGTATACTTGGTTGGAATTTGTTGACTTAGCATTTGTTGAGTATGTCTCTCCATTCTCTTCTTGCCTCTAGTGTTTCTTTGGAGAAATCTGATGTCAGCCTGATTAGTCTTCCTTTATAGATTATCTGTTTCTTCGTCCTTGTCAGTTTCATTATTTTTTTCTTTGTCCTGGACCTTTGGAATGGTTGCTATTATGTGTCTTGCTGTAGTTTTCCTTTCATTGTGGCAATTTGGCATTCTTCTAGGTTCTGGTATATCTATTTTCATTTCCTTTTTTAAGCTTGGAAAGTTCTCTTAAATTATCTACTTGAATAGGTTCTCGGAACTTTTTTCCCTTTCTTCTTCCTCTGGTATACCTATCATTCTTGTTTCCTTTTTTCATAGTGTCTGATAGTACTCGGAGTGTGTCTTATTCATTTCCATTTTTATTTCTCTTTCCCTGTCTTTATCGGCTCTTTTTATGTCTGTGTGTTTAAGGATATTGACTCTTTCTTTCAATTCCCAAAGTAGCTATTTAAAACAAGGCCAATTCATTTCACCTAAGGTGGCCTTTCAAATTTTCAAATAGATTACCTTTTGAGATACCCTCTTCCATGCCCAGGACCTGTATCTCCTCAATGTTTTTCTATATGACAAAACTTCCAACCTTTTCACCAGTTCTATTTTTGCCCAGTAAATATGTTGTACTTTGTCCATAAATGCACTGAAAAGGTATCCCTACAATATATGAAATCCATGATATGAAATATTCTTAGAATCCAGAATATCAAAACTACTATTCCCTAACTTGATTTGCTTCACAAAATGTAATATATTTTATTTGTATTATTCTTGTAGAAATCATAACACACAAACATCCCACATTTCACTCAAATAACTAGAATTCATAAATTAACAAGCCACTTTACTTTTTAAAGATTTATTTATTTATGCATACAAGAGCTGGGGTAGAGGCTAGAGTCGCAGGAGGTGAGAGAATTCACCAGACAGAGTGGGGAGCAGAACAGGCAGACTGACTGAAATACACTGCCAAGGTCAGCAGCGGGTGAGGCAGGAGAGGTCTGCTGCGCCATGTGGGTCCCCTCCCTGGCCTGCAGCAGGGATCAAACTCGTGCTGCAGAGACTGTAATCCGCTTCACAGTGCGTTGCTTAACCCACTGCGTCACCAGGGAGGCCCTAGTTACCTTATTAAAACTGAAAAGTTATTACCACATTACAATCCTGAATTTTGTTTCTCTCTTAATTTTCAGCCACTGTTCCTCTTCTGCTTTGGAGTCATCTCTGTACCCACTCATAAATTTATAAAAACACTCAGGAGAAGCCAGTCAAGGATCAAGACTCATCCTAGACAACAAGGGTTGTCCTCCAGGTGGAACATGGGTTAATTAATTGAGCAATGCTGATTGGTAACTTTGGAGTATGTTTCTTGAACTAGCAGTTAATTTCTTTGGTCGTATTAGATTCCATTATTTTCAAATGGACATAACAATAACTTCTTTCCAACACATTGTCCAACCACACTAAGCATACCATTCTATTTCAATAATCCTTTTAGTGAAAAAAGAAATCTAGCAGATTATAGTCTAAATTGGTCCTACTAAAGCTTGATAGTTTCCGGTATATGTTTCTCACTTATAGCATACCAAGCTAATATCTCCTTTAATGTCCAAATTTGATGATTAAAAAACCATCCATGTCCACTTCAGTTATATGTAGGCTCTCCTATGCTTCTTATAAAATTCACTAATTTAATTACAATTATACATATATCTGTCACTGATAGCAATATTTGTATCTAAGGAATGTCAGTACCTGGCATATGAAATATTTGTTGAATGAATAAATGAAAATTTTTCACTTTTTTTAGCAATTAAAACTAGACAAAATGAAAGGATTTTAGATAATTGGTGTGGTGGACAGATACTAAGGTGATCCCCATATTCCTTTCAGGTAGTCACACTTTTGACTAGTCCCCCTTCTCTTAAGTGTAAGTGGGTCCTGTGAATTAGTTCTAATCAGTTAAATACAGCAAATGATGGTATGTACTTGATTACAGAAATATAAATATGTTACATAAAATTGTAATATATCTTGTGAGGAGACTCCTTCTGGCTTGATGTTTTTGAGGAAGCAGGAAGAGGGGTTTGAAGAGTCATATAGCAAGGCTAGACCTATGTTCTATGATTTTGATCCTACCAAATTCTTTTATGCAAATATACCCAAAATTTTTTATAATCCACAGGATAGCTTGCCCAGCCTAAGCTTTTCCCATTTTTGGAGACATAGCCAAAGAACAAAGATTATCCAACTATGTTTTGGTTAGTTCATGTTTTCTCAGTTCCATCAATAAAATGCTACTGAAGAAAGCAAAAACTGCTATTAATTCCAGGATTTACATAAGAACTGAGTTCACTGTCCATCCTCTTAGGCTTCTAATGATGAAGCCAAAGTGGATCATCTATTTAGGTGCCAATCTTCTAGTCCTAAGAAACTATAAATACCAGAAATGAAAACTGATTGTAAGGACTAGGGCAGGGAGAATTTATCTGGGAGTCTCACAACAGGTCAGGCCTCTTATTTTCCTTACTAGAAGCATCCCTGTGATCTGAGGCTTGCAGCAGTGAGAGGTTAGCAAAGACTGAGATACATATGGCGCTGCATTGATCTACCTGAAGACAGTACTCTTGGTGGTATAATTTCTTCCTTTGGCCAAAAAAGTGATAAATCTTTTCTCATTGAAAAGTGACAGAAATTGCTAATTTTTCTTTCAGTAATGGTATATGAACTAGAAGGAAACAAGTCAAATCTAAGTTTAGAATCTGACCCACCACCAGAATCTGAGAGAAGCCTTGAAAGAAAGCATTGCCCAGTAAAAACATGTTCTTAAGTGAAAGAAAAGAGCAGGAGAGATACTGAGTCCAGAAATGGCGAGGGAGGCTCTTCATGGTGTGATTTATTCCCAAACAAATATACATTCAGCGATTGCTTTTTCCTAAAGACTCTACAAGTTGTGTTCAAGTATGCCCATCAGTATTCCACTAACAGACATATGTATCCTCATTTTTGCTATTTTGTTCATATTTATCTTAAGAATCTTGGTCTCCTAAGGCCATCTGTGACCTCTTGGTCTTGATTCCAAAATCACCTTTCTTATCTGAGATTATAGATTTGAGAACATCTAGGTCATCCCTGCTTATCGTATAATATCCTTGCCTCTGGCATGCCCTTACCTTTCTTGTAAAACAATCTTTTCTGTGCCTTCCCGTAGGTCCCCTTTACATGCCCCCAATTTTAAACACCTTCGTGCCATGCATGTTAACTCCTCACCATTCCAATTCATTCCCTTCAATGAACATGTAGTGAAAGTGCATTTATCCTGAAACAAACCCCTTTATTAAAAGTTTCAGAGAAAAGTTTCTGTTTTATCAGCATCCATTGCTGCAATGATGCATTCGCCACCTAATCTATCTGACATCTATTCACTCAGCTACCCTCAGAGAGATAAGCTGTTCTATTAGCTAACAGGGTAGCCTGTGCCCTCGTGGCTATCTCCAAACTGAATTATATTTCTACTAGTTAAATTGTGCTTCCTCAACTGGAGAACCTGAGCTTGAACTTGGGAATTCCTTCTAACCTTATAATCACTTGCTGCCCTTAAATTCACCTAGCAGTTGGCCTCAAATCTAAAATTTCCCTCTCAGGCTTATAAATTCCTAATTCCCTGAATGTGCATTGGTTGTTCTCTGCATCTCAAGGTTTATATGTGCTCCAAAATTTTGATGGGGCCCACTTTTGTTTAAGAAATGATGCCTTCAGTGCAACAGCATCTTTTCTCAGATATTTTAAATCATTTTTTCATACTGGAAATATGTTTAACTTTCTTCTATCTCTACACTTGTACTGGAAAGCAACAACTACTTTCTGCCACTGTTGGCTTAAAAATAATATTTTCTTATTAAAAACACATATATAACTATATATAGAATATCAAGCTTAACTACCTTAAAATAATGTACCAATAGGTAAAAGTAAATAATATAAGACTTCCATTCCAAGTTCAGATCACTTAACAAGGCAAAGCCTTTTAGACCAAGACCATGGATAATGGAAATTAATCAATAGCTAAATGGCAAAGAGAGACTATGCCAACATAATAGCAGTAGGGTACAAACTAGTAGCCTGTCCATTTACTCAGCATCTGCTGAAAAAACAAGCAGGCAGTGAGAATAAGAGGGAACAAAAGAGTTTGCGTCCCCTAGTTCTCTCTCCTTCAGGTGATCCCATTTCCATGAAGATAAGATTGCTCCTGCTTTGTGCATGAATAGGGTATACATGAAAAAAGCTAGATATCTGCACCTAATAACGAAACAAATCCAATTATGTACCAGCAATTTTAATGCCTTTCCAAGATTGAAATAGCTCACTAAACCTCACACTGTAAAGATCCTGGGAGCATGTTTATTTATTTATACCATGCCTCTCTCCAAATAGGATTTGAGGCAGCTCAGTGAGCATGTTAATAATGCTTATTCTCAAGACCCTATTTATTGTGTTGTGCTGCAGTCAATATCATTACCCTTGTTTGCTCTTAGAAAATCTGACTTTTTGGAAGGTTGTTTGTTTGTGGCATTTTCTGAAATTCAGAAAGCACCTTGAGGCCTGGCTTCCTCTACCCTTACAGGTCTTGCAGAATGGAAAGAAAACCCAAATGCTAGGGTGGAGCCACCATGGTAGGTAAAGGTTAGAAAAGCACACAGAAATCTAGGACCCCTGGAGAGACAGAAAAGTGTTAACATGGAGGGGCCGGTGCCCATAAGAGGACCCGAGTGGGAAGGGGGCTGTGAGAATCATTGGATGTTCTTATTCCTGATACCAGAGGATAATGCCTGTCACTGGGTTATTAAAACTTTCTTTTTGATATTTCTGATCAGGCACTATGGAAGTCTCTGCTGTCTAGAAATGAATGTTTCTCACGTTTCTGAATAGGAACTTTGATCAAGCGAGAGAAAGCACGGACTGACACCTCACCAAGTATCAGCTATTGTGCAAGGGATTTTACATATAAAGTCTACCAGATTGGAGCTATTATTTCTCTTTTGTAGGTGAGAAAACTAACACAGAAAAAGGAAGCTATGTTTTCAAAGGAGAGGCAGTTGGTGATGATCTCAAAGTGGGTGGAGTTTGGATCTAGTTGAGACCTACAGATATTTTACCTTTGTGCTAGAAGGACTGATGCCCAGCTCTGTGCTTAGTAGGCACAGGCTAATATTTACTTGCAAGAATCACAGAAAAATAAAAAGAACAACTCACACAATAGATACTGACTGAATGCCTACTATGTGCCAGACACTAAGAATCAACATAGGATAAATTCTGTGCTAAAACTGCAATTAGAATGTAAATTCAGTTTTAATCTATGAAAATGAAATTAGGTCAGCAGGGAAGCCATAAATGAGCCTATTAGAATACATCCCACAAGAAGAAGAACAGGCAGGAAAAATGAGATGAAGGAACGATATGATAATGTAATTTTAAAATTAACTCCTGTTCTCCTGAAATACTTTCAAGATTTTACTGCAAAATTACACAGTCATCAGGAATATGCCAATTTTAAAAAACTTTCTCACTTGGGTCAGTGCATAAATAATAATACATGTTTAAAAATGCATGACTATTCATTAAACCATTGACCACTTCCAGCCTATTGAGTACATAAGTATTTTAAAAATTACTTTAATACATATTTACCCAATAGACCAGAAAAGTTCCTTTGGTACATGATGTGCATTTTAAAAGCTGCCTGCATAAGGAGTTATCCTATCTGAACCAAAGTCTGCTGCCAACTACATAATGTGCATTTTAAAGAACAACCTAATTATGTGCTTACCCAAGAGAACAAAGTTAATACTGAGGGTCAATGATTATTACCTTCCTTTACTACCTTTTATTCTTTTCTGTCAAATAAAATAGAGAGGGAAAAGTTTATATCTGCCCTCCTGTCTATTTTATCTTGAAATGCGTGTCCCAGTGCTTTTCTTACCCCCACCTTCAAAAAAAATCAAAGGAAGTGAGAGAAGAGACAGAAAAAGCCAAACAGGATGAGCAAAGGAAAAGGTAAAACTTTAAATAAATAAAACCTGTGTAATTAAGTACCTGTTTTACAGTAAATGTAGAAAGTCAAAAATCTATCCATTAGTGTATTATTTTTTTCCTTCTGTCCAATAATAGTCAAATTATATATTACCTTTTCCAGAATTTTCTAGTCACTCCTGTTTACTTTTTCTATTTTTTTAAGATTTTATTTATTTATGCATACAAGATCTGGGGTACACGCCAGAGGTGTCGGGGTGGGGGGTAGAGGTGAGAGGATTCACCAGAGACAGAGTAGGGAGAAGAACAGGCAGAATGAAATACACAGCTGAGAGGAACAGAGGGCGAGGCAGGAGAGGTCTGCTGTGCATGTGGGTCCCCTCCCTGGCTGGGGATCCAACTCACGCTGCAGGGGGTGAGGAAGCCCAAGAGTGCAGTGCTTGTGCCAACAGGGAGGCCGTTTACTTTTTTAAAAATATGATTGGCTTTCCCCTTTTTCCTTGGGAAGACATAACAATAATAGATCCCTTTCTTCATTTACCCAAAAATATAAAGGTTCTCTGTTCTCTGTCATTGAGACTGTTCCCATTGACATGATATGGGGATTTCTCAGCAAAATCTAATTTCTGACCACACAAACATAAAATTAAAGTATTTAATTAAAGTATTTTGAACAGCTTTACAATTGTCTAGTTTCTCTGTTCACTGTAATCTTTTTGCCACACTGTCAGTAGGGAGATCACCCCACTTGTGAGAGGCATTGAAAAGACCAAAAGAGCAGCGAAGACAACCCCCCAGAGAAATTACTTTCTCCAGGGCCTCCCTTGTGGCCTAGGGGTTAAGTTTCAGCACAATCATCACTATGGACTGAGTTTGATGTCTGGCCAGGGAGTTAATATACATGGCCCATCAGACCTCCCCTATCTCTCCCACTGGTCCCCTCAGCAGTCCTGGTGAATCCTCTCACTCCCCACACTTCTAGCCTGTACCCCAGTTCTCCTGTGCAAAAGTAAATAAAATCTTTTTTAAAAAAGAAATGACTTTCTCCATCAACCTGGTGGTACATAACCACCCAATTAATTGTAAAAAAATCACATCCAAAATAAAAATACTGCTAGTATTTAAGTCTCAGATGTCAGCTAGTTGTAGAACAGTGGGTTTTATGTCTGTGAGTACAGATGGTTGCTGTGAACACTACCACTAAGTGCTGTTCTCCATCACTCCCAACTGTGGTAGCAATTCTACAGTGTATTTCTTTTTTTTTTTTTTGGAATAGAGGTTTACTTCCTCTCTTTAACATTACTCCCCAAGCTAAATCAATTATACTCAATCTACAAAAAGAAATAACACACATACACATCCAAAAGGATATAATACAAATTATAGTCAATCTTAAGAATGGCCTGCCTTCTATTTTATGTGTTTGTTTTAATCTGTCTATAGAAATAAATTCAGATTTGTTAAGAATGGATAATAGGACTAACGTGAAGATTTTTGAAAAATTTATCACAATAATTTATCATTTATTCTCTCATTTTTTTATCATTATTTCATGATAAAAATGCAGAACTGGGAACTTTTCATCTGTATTCTTCCTTCCTGAAGAATACTCCAAACATGCATGCGCTTGTGGGAATTTCTTAAATTTTATAGAAAGGAATGAAGCTTTAGACAAGTTTAAATGGACTATAATTAATGCAAATTTTATTTCATGTCAGCATAGTAATTAAAATATAATTAATAATTAAATAATTCATTCTAAAACGAAAAATATATATCTAAACTCTCAGACAACTATACTAATGAGCTGAATGATTCAACTTAGTGGATCCATGTTTCTTACTCTCCAGTTGACAAGAATAACGACTACAACTGGAAACATTTTATAAATAAGAAATCACTTTTATAATGGATATAGAGAGCAAAGAACTTGATAAAATTTAAAAATAAGGACCAACATCAAAAATCCAAACCAGCAATGTACTGATACAAACACCTCTTTTTTATATAGTGGTTTATTTCAGACACATCATTCTCAGTGAGCAGAAAACACCTATCGAAATTTTATTTTTTCATTTACAAACCGCTCTAAAATACAAACTAAAAGTTAGAACAAACTGGAAGGCGAAGCCTCGTACAGTGCTTAATTTAATAAGCCTCTAAGAAATATACCAGTACCTATTGAGTCAAGCATCTGCAGTCCTTGTGTGCTAATAATACATCTAAAATAAATTTTGTATTTTTTACCAAACTAATTTGGGTCACAATTGGATTCAGTCTGACAAAATGAGAGACATCTAAATCTAATTGAGAGAATTTTGTCCATCACCATCGAGGTTGAAATAGTTGTGGGAAAAATCTGTTTTTTAATTTACTTAAAACATAATATTTTTCCACGTTTTTTTTCCTTTGGCAGTTTTTTTCTCAAAGTTGTACTTCCTGCAATATGATCAAATCCACCCCTCAGGTATTGTATATTAATTCTTTGCAGACTTGGAAAGCATGATTCTAAAGGACAACCAGATTTGTTTAAAATCAGAAACTGTATGTCATATTCTATTTGTTCTGTGACTGTAAAACATCACACATTTTCATCCAAGTAGAAATAAAAGAGACTTTCATTGCCATCTAATATAAAGACTTAAAATTATTATATCAACCTTCCTGAGCTTCACCTTATGAACTCCTTTTTCATGCATGTTTATGCTTCAAACCACTTCATTCTCACTCTGTCCTTCTACTGCAGAATCTAAAAGTTGCATCCCATTGAAGCTACTTTTCATTACGATCATCAATATCTTCTTGTTCCTATATGAAAGGAACACCTTTTTACTCTAATCTTACACTCTCTGAAGTCAGTAATATGAATGCTGTTTTTCTCCATTTGTGAAATGTTCTTATCCCTGGCATATTATAAAGATACCCTTCCTGTTCACTGTTACCTATTCAAAATATTTCTCACTCATGAATGTTCATTCCATAAACACTATGCTCCTTCACAATCTATGTATTTTCCTGATCAGCCTTTAATACCATTGGTTCAACTGTCACTTACAGGTTAATGAATTTGAAATATTTATGTCCATTTCAAAGTTTACTATTGTGTGCATTCCTGATGTGTTGAACTGGATATTACACCGACTTCAAACAAATCAAAAATCAGATTCATTATCTTTAAATCTATATTTGCTCTTCCCTTTTCATTTTATCTTTCAGAAAATGGTTACTTCTTTGCCACTAAAGCAGAGTGACATATAAAATTAAGATCTTCTTGCTTATCATGGCATTTCTCTTATAATTTGTGTGCTAATTTTCATCTTTTGAATGATATAGTGAATATCATCATTTTCCCAGAAATGGCATCCAACAAAAGTCTGGTGATGAATAAAGAAAAATCTGATTTATCTAAGAAAACACTGATAACCAAAGCATTATTCCTTTAGGATTAAATCTACTGCCAGATTTCTATGTGTCCACTGCTCTATCCCAGAATCTAAAACACATAATAGGCTCTCAACAAACATTTGATAAATGAAGAATTAAAGTGGTTTATGATACAGGTTGTATTTTCCACATTTTTCATAACAAATCTAAGTGTAGTAGAGTTTCCCAATGACAGTGTGCAGTAGGTTATCTATTATCACATAATAAGTTATTTTAAAACTGAATGGCTCGAAACAATGTGTATTATCTCATAGATTCTGTGGTTCAAGACTGGGTAGAAGTTAGCTGAGTTCTCTGAATCTACATATCTCACAAGTCTGCAGTCACTTCAAGACTCAGCTAAGAAGTACCTTCCTCCTAACTCACTCATGTGATTGTTAGCAGGATTCAAATCCTTGTAGCTTTTTTCACTGAGAAACCATTTCTAACAAATTCTTAACGAGGAGACTCCCTAAATGTCTATTGTCACACAAGAAACATAGTAAAAACATGCTAGACTCCTTTTGTCAAGTTGGTCAGAATGATTTTGCCAGATAAAGCTGCAAATGTCAATATCAGTCTGACTACAACTTTCTCCAGACAGATGACCTATTGACAAACTCATAGGTAAATTCCCATAAATAGTTTCAAATTCCACGTAACCTCAAAGGTCAATCAATCTATTCATGCCTTCCTGTTCAGTATCCAGAGTAGATGAAGATTTAGATACTTGATTAGACGGATGGTAGTTGCTTGTAAGTGGCAACTCTATTATTTAGTAGAATTTGAGAACATATTAAGTTTAAAAATTAATAATATGTTTGTGAATTTAGAGTGTTCAATAGATTCTTCTGGTCAACAATGGTTAAAACTGCTTGGTTGAAAGATTTCATAGGCTCATAAACATATATATATAAACTTCTAAAGCAAAAGCTGATGATCTATATATTTTACCCCTACTATTATTAATTCACTGTTTTCCATTCATATTCTAAGATTTCTTGCCAGAAAATGAGAACAAAGAAGATTTTGAATTATTATTGGAAGACAGTGAATTTGCGACAACTAGTTATGAGTTAATAGCCTCTGAACAATTCAGGAATAGTTCTTCGTGCATTTTCTTTACTGCTGACAGATTCCCTAATATTGACAGTGGGGATTGTCTCAAGTAAAATCACACACTTTAGTTTTCCATCCTTTTTTCTAGATCTGTGTCTGTGGTACAATATAAAGAGAGTTACTGAAGTCTTTTGCAGTTTTTAGGGGTAAAGTATGTAAGTGGCATTAGGTTTGGGGGTTCAAAAAGCACTGGGGAGAGATTAGGAACTAAACAGCAGTTCAGTGCTTCTTAGGGCAAAGAAATCTAGAAGGAAATAAGAGGTACATGGCTCAGAGTCCAAAATATGGGAGGGGAGAGACTGCATTAAGATTCAAAATCTGTGACATGATAACAACCTAGTTTATCAACATTATAATGGAGTCTGATCTATGAATTATAATCCTATCTCTTCCTCTATCCTCCTGTGTGACCTTGGGACTAGGTTTTATAATCCACAGTTAAGTATATTACCTGCCTGAACAAAGGGTCATTCCAACAGAAAAATTCCCTAATGTAACTTATTAGAGAAAACTCAATCAAACCATGAAGTAAGACTTCTGGCCTACAACCTTTCTATCAGTCTATATTTCCTTCCTCTTGGCACATTTCCCCATGATTTTTTCCATACTTCAGATTTTGATCCTGAGTGAATACTTTTACTCCTTAGAGAGTTAAACTCTCTGGTAATTAATGCTGTGCACATGAGTAGTAATACTTATGTTAGAAAATAACGGCTGAAAGAATGACCATTCTCACACATAATAGCATTTCAAACACAAATGGGATCTCAAAGAATGCAGCCTTATGATCCAAAAAAACTAAAATCATAATGATGAAAGGAAGTGGAGTAAAATTTCTGAGTATAAGTAAGCATTTATTTTGCTTACTCATAAAATTATCCTAACAGACAACTCATCTAGAGTGAGAATTTTGTGGAGGAGTTGAAAGAATTCCATAGTACAGTGTTTATTAGTACAGGTTCTAATAAATATATACTAGTAACTCATGAACTACAATTTGCTACCTGTTTGACTTTAAGCAACTGACTGATCTGATATTGTTTACTCATATATAAAATATGATTATTAATGACTACACCCAAGAATTATTTTTTTATTTGAAGTGACATTGGTTTACAATATTGCATATGACTGACTCAGAGACATAGAATCACACCTCCTCAGATGCATGTTTCCCTACCACAGCCAGCACCAGGGCATCCTCAGCCTTCCACAATAGTCCATTGTGCCTTTCCCCATTTTGCTCCCCATTTTGTAGCCTCAATTCCGGTCAGACTTCTCAGGTTTGCTATTGGTTTGATTTTGTTTGACTCTTTGTTTTGTTTCTCTATAAACCACAGATAAGTGAAACCATAGGAATTATTTTAAAGAATAAAGAAAACAACATATCCTGTACATAGTACCCAGGTAACAAATGACAGCTACCACTATTACCGCCTCTTTTCTGAGGACATAGTAATAAATCCAGCTGTAAATATCAAATGATGTTATTTTTTACTCTAATTTAGAGACCCACAAAAGCTTTGATGATTTAGTGAATGTTTGTGAAATAAAAATAACCACTATGGGCCTCCATGGTGGCACAGTGGGTTAAGCAACACACTATGAAGCAAACCGCAGCCTCTGCAGCACCAGTTCCATCCCTGCTGCCGGCCGGGGAGGGGACCCACATAGCGCTGCAGATCTCTCCTGCTGTGTCCGCTGCTCCCCTCAGCAGTGTACTTCTGTTGATCTGCCTGTTCTGCTCCCCGCTCTGTCTCTGGTGAATCCTCTCACCCTCCACACCTCTGGCCTGTACCCCAGTGCTTGTATGCATAAATAAATCTTTAAAAAAATAAATTTTAAAAATTTTTTAAAAAATAAAATAACTACATCATGCTGACTCAGCATAAGAAACTAAGTCTAAAAACTTTATAGCTACTTTTAAATAATTGTTTAAATACTGCTTTACCTTGCAAAGTTAAATCTTTTCACTTCCAGTGAATAACGTGCCTCATTAATGATGGATAACTTCCCTAAGTCTTCAAAAGTATCTGCCCTGTTTAAATAATCTTTAAATGATTGAAATGAATTTAATTTAAATAGAAAGGAACTGCCTTCATGTTATGAATCAAATAAATACAAATGAAAAAGAAATCTAAAACAGAGGCTCCCTGCATCTGAACACTTCACTAACCTTTGGATCCTGAGTATTCGACATTACTATTGTAACTATACTGGCTTAAACTGTTATCTGTTATGGGCCTGCCCTGGTGGTGCAGTGGGTTAACCAGTGCACTATGAAACTAGCGCAAGTTCAATCCCCAGGCAGGAAGGGGACCCACGTAGTGCAGCAGGCATTGCCGGCTGCTCCCCTCAGCAGTATATTTTAGTCAAATCTGCCTGTTCTCTTCCCCACTCTGTCTCTGACCCCCGCACTTCTGACCTGTACCCCAGTTCTTGTATAAATAAAAAATAAATCTTTAAAAAAATAAATAAATTGTTATCTGGTTTATTCAGATCTATAGCTTTTTCCCTTAAAGACTAAGCATTGAGGAAACTGTAGAGCAATGGTCGGGGAAGATTTCTCTTCACCAACACAGGTCAAAAGGAAGCCTCACACAAGGAGATCCACACGTTCAAAGAAATATCACCTTTTACCCTCTCTCAGTTTTTCATCTGTAAGGTCCAGAAAGATCACTAAACTCTAAGGAGTAAGCCTAACCATAAGTTGTCCATACCTCATAACCTAAGGTCAACTGAAAAAGCCAAAAGTTTGCAACTCCAAGTCAGGCAGTCATCCTTTCGTCCTGCCTCAGCACTGATGCTAGTATTGGGACCATCAAAATTAATTTCATGATGCCTCTTATTATTCTTTATGCTGTCATCACAGGAAAACCAGGACTCTCTGGCCTGCCTTTTTTCTTGAACTTTCTTCTTATTATTTTGTCAGAGAAAAATGAAGCAATCAGAAGATAACTTTCATAAGTTTTACCATACCCACTCCTCTATCTGCAATTTCTTTCTTCTCTCTCCTTAATCAGGTAAGGTTAGTGTCATAGTTTTGCAATAGGTATTATCCCTTGCCTGCTTTATATGGTTGTCTAGCTTATTTTGTCTCTCTCTTGCTTTATTAAGCTACCTTTTTCCAGAGCCTCTCTTCCATCATGATAGAATTAAAACAAAATTGGCCCCTGATTCACTTCCCTCATCAGCAACAAACTATTTTCTCTCCTTTCCATTACAGTGAACATCTAGAAAGAGGTTTCTGTGCTACAGTATCGAATTTCTCTCATTTTCTTTTGAATTCCTTCCAAGGCTTTTGCCTCCAACTCCGCCAAAACTCCTCTTACTATTATTGTCAACATGACTTCATCATTACTATATCCAAGAGTAATTCTCAGGCCTCCTTCTACTTAGCTCTACAGTGGCATGTGACACATCTGATCATTTTCTCCTCCTTGGTAGGTTTTTAAAACTCCACACGTAGCTGACTTTCTCATGACTTCTGTAAGTCTTTATACTATTTTTTTTTCTCAACTTCTATTAATGGAGTCACCTAGGACTTGGACAGTGAACCTCCTCATCTACTCTCTCTCTCTACATTCACTCCTTGGTGATTAAGTTCTGTCTCTATGCTAACAACTCCCAAATTTGATTTCCACCCAAGGCCTGGCCTCTCAACTCAAACTGCCTTTCAAAGTCTCCATCTATATGTCTAATAAGCATCATATCACAAATACAGTATATTCCAACTGAAAGCCCAAACTGATCCTTCTCCACAAATTTTGTACCAGTCTTTCTTAGTAGCAAACAGTTAATTATTCCAGTTGCTCAGATGAGTGACAATGGAATTACTCTTGACTATTCTTGTTTATATCATACCCTACCCAACAACAAATCCTACCAAATCTATATTCAAAATATATCCAGAATCCAGCCACTTTCACCACCCTCATCACAACCATTCTGGCCCAGGTCACCATTACATCTTAACTACATTCATGTAATACCCTCTTAAGTGGCTTTTACCTATGAATTCTCAACAATATAGCCACAGGAATCCTAGGAAAACTTCCTAGTCAGTTCATCATTATTCTGTTCAAAAGTCCCTAGTTTCATGTCTCACTCAGATTAAGAGCTAGTGTTTCTATAACAGTTTCAAAGACCCAGTAAAATCTGGCTCCCTGCTAACTCTCATCTTTTATAATCTTACACACCTATGTGCCCATCCTCTATCATCTTGCCCCCCAAGTGTATTTTCACAGCAAACTACATGCACTCACAATGCCCTGGAAAGCTCTTCCCCTGGATATGCACATGACTTGCCTTTCACCTCCTTAAGTAGAGTCCTTGTTCAGTTGTTCTCAGAAAGGTTTTCACTGACCACTGTTTTTATTTTTTTTCTTTATATATATTTGACATCAATTGTGGTCCCCATGGATTTCCTACCACCATTTCACCAGTGCACCATCACCTCAGTCTCTTGTGCTTTTTCTGCCCTCTACCAACTCCCTCACCCCTCCACACCATGTGTCCCAGATTTGTCCTTGTCTTTTTGTTTTGTTGTGTTTTTGTTGTTATAATCATTATTGTTATTATTCTTTCCCTTGGTCACTTATTTGGTTCCTTATATTCCTCCTAGGGGGGAATCCATTGGTATTTTTCTTTAGCCTTCTGACTTACTTCGCTGAGCATAATCCCTTCTAGCTCCATCCATGTTTCTATGAGTGACTCTAGTTTATCTTTTTTGATTGCTGAATAGTATTCCATCATGTATATGTACATCTTCTTGATCCAATCATCTGGTTTTGGGCGTTTAGGTTGTTTCCAGGTCTTCCCTATTGTAAAGAGTGCTGCAATAAACATAAGGGCGCAGGTATTCTTTTGAATCAGAGTTTTTGTGTCCCTTGGGTATATTCCTAGGAGTGGGATTGCTGGATCATATGGGAGTTCCATTTTTAGTAGTGTGAGGAACCGCCACACTGCTTTCCATAGTGGTTGGACCAGTTGGCATTCCCACCAGCAGTGTAGTAGGGTTCCTTTTCCTCCACTTTCTCGCCAACATTTGTTGTTGCTAATTTTTTTGATATGTGCCATTCTCCCTGGTGTGAGGTGGAATCTCATAGTGGTTTTGATTTGCATTTCTCTGATTACCAGAGATGCTGAGCATTTTTTCATATGCCTGTTGGCCATTTGCATTTCCTCTTTGGAGAAATGTCTTCTTAGTTCTTCTGCCCATTTTTTGACTGGGTTATTTACTTTGTTTTTGTTTAGTCTGGTCAGCTCTTTTTGGATCTTTGTGTAAGTCCCTTGTCAGTAGTGTTGTGTGCAAAGATGTCCTCCTAGTCGGTGGGGAATCTCTTTGTTTTGGTTAATGTGTCTTTTGCTGTATAGAAGCTTTTAAGTTTGATGTCATCCCAGCTATTTATCTTTCCTTCACTACCTTTGCTTTTGACCACTGTTTTTAGAACTAGATACCCTAACTGTGATTCTAATCCCCTCTCATTGTGTTTTTACTTTATTGCACTTTCACCAAATAACATAGTATGTGTCTTTCCTTATATGCTTTTTTAACTGTCCATCACTATTTGAATGGAAGCTTCATAAAAGCGAGGACCTTAAGTTTCATTTTAATCTCTTCTATATCATGTGTTTAATGCAAACTTTTTAAAAAATTGAAAAATAAACTTAGGAAATAGCATTGTCATATAGTGCTGTTTAATAATAATAAAATCACACTGTGTAATATTTGCTACATGTCAAGCAATATTTTAAATAATTTATGTATGTGTCTATTCATGTAGTTAACTGATTCCTACTTCACAATGATTCAATGAGAAACATTATATCTTTGCCCACATTTTAGAAATAAAGAAATTGAGACCTAAAGAGCTTTAAAAATTCCCTCAAGATTGTGCCTCCTGGTGACACAGGGATTAAAGTCAGCACTATCAAGTTATTGCCAGCCAATGAAGTATGACTTTGGCCCCACCCTGTGAGCTAACTCACAAGCCACAAAAGACCCCTCTGTCTCATTTGCTGCTCCCGGCAGCAGAGTATTTTAGTAGACCTACCTGTTCTGCTCCCACTCTATCTTTGGTGAATCTTCTCACACACACACCCCTATACCTATGGCCTATACCTCAGTTCTTGTATGCATATATTAAAAAACACTTTTTTAAAAATTTCCTCAAGATTATGCCAATAGTATATGGGAATCAGAATTAAAACCTAGAATTAATGTTTAACTTCTCCATGTTTTAATTCCTTTGTGACAATTGTGAGATAAAATCTGCACTGTTGTAAGAATTATAGATGATATGTACAAGTATAAAAACAATAACAAGTGTCTAACTCTGGCATGTCAGTACATAGAAGCAATAATTACACTACAACTGCTAAACACATTGTAAAATATCGTACAAGGAATCTGAAAGCATCTATCTAAATGGAAGAGCTATGGTATTCAATCTCTCAGTTTGTGTTTTGATTGACACCACCATATTGAATAAAGGCCTTCAAAATCACACAAATGAAAACTCATCTTTTGCCTCTGGAAAAAAATAAATTGAGGTTTTGTTTTTATTTTTGTTTACTTAGCTAAGCAGCTGTGTTATGCATGCCTGTATCAATATACACACATTCTAACAATTCAGGCATATTTGTTTTTCAAGTCAAAGGAAGAAAACTGTTAAATCACTCATTATTTGTTCTATTTGACCAAGACTCTAATCTGCTCTTCACTTGAGCCTGCAGAGCTCCAGTATGAAGAAAACTTTAAACCCCAGACCTGCTGACTGGCATGAGTTCTGTTCTAGTACTAGTAGAGAAGTCAGAAATAAGGTTCTATACAATGGCTTGAAGTGAAGTGGATGGATTAATGTCCCCATTTGTGTTCCAGTGTCCCCCAAAATACCTTCACAGTATGGATAGCAGTGTAGGGACTCTACTGAATTTGTATTTTGGAAAGCAAACGAAAAGGTCAACATGCATGCATATTTATAATGGTCTTTCTATGTGCAAATCAATGGGGGAAAATGTTTCCTTCTTTATAGCAACTTATTTAAACTTTTCATGGGAAATCTTTTAGTCAACCTTAGAAAGGTCTTAGAAATTACATATCAGCATTTCCTAAAATATGTGGGACAAAACTGATATTGACTTCACAATTTCAATATCAAGACTAAGATACAATATTAAATTAATGTATTTTCTCCTATTCATTAAAAGGGGAGAGATAGATTACGGTAAAACTAACACAGGAAACACCAAAAAAAAATACTTATTTTGAAACCACACTGTAGCATAAATTTCTTAGACTAGCAAATCTTCTTTAGTTATAAACTATTCATGAAGTACATCAATTTCACAGTAACTATCAAATGTTTACCAAAATAGAGATCACATGTTGATACAAGTCTTCTTGTAAGATCAAATTTTTGTATAAGTTTTCTTTCCACTCCCAATTCCTAATTCTATGGATTTAGAATTATTACTTGTGTTATCCTGGGCTAATTAGTTCCACAAATATTTGTTAACATGACTCATAGAGCTATCTAGAAAACTGCATTAATAATGAAAGCCTCACTTTGGGAATACAAAATCAGAGTCTCTTAATGTATCTCTATTTGGCTTATCAGGCAATATTGTGTAATAGGTTCATTTCTCCAGAATCCATACCATTTATATCAGGTGACTCCTATCACCAAGCACAGCACCTGCACCAGGGAGATTGTGCAAATGATGTACAAGCTACTTCTCTGCCTCTATTTTTTCTGCTCTGTTTGCGATGGTCATTGCATCACCTTTCATAAACCATCTCATGTCCCTTTAAAATATCATTTTTTGAGATTATTTTGCATATGTTATAGTTCTAATTTTCTGAGTCTAGCAACAGAGAATAGAGTCCCTGTGTTTCATTAATCATATAATCCAAGCCAGACTCCCACCTCTAAGATCATCTGATCACCGCCATGATTTATGGCTTCTTACAAAGTTTAATCACAGAAATCAGCACTTCTTCACCTGACCTCAGTTGCCTGTTCATTTATTTATTCTTAGTACTTAGAACCCACTATTTTATATACGGTAGTCAATAAACATCAATCAGGTTAAATTGGGCATTATCCCTTTTCTTATTTTTGTTTCAGTAACTTTGGATTGCAAATGAACTCTGGATTTAAAATGGGTTTTAGTTTGAGACATGAATAGTTTGGGAACTAGATGATGGAATAATTAGAAGCAAATTTGTGTTAGTGGAGAAAAACTAAAATTGGTGAATAAGAGAAAGATTAAACAGTGATAGTAAAAGATCCAGTTAAGACAAATCTGACATTGAGGTGAATCTGGAAGATTTATAACACAAATGAGTACAATAAATAAATTTAAAAGTTTAGCCTGCATATATGTGTAAAATATGAACTAGAGTGGATAAAGGTTAATAAGCAAGGTATGTGAAGAGATTATGGACAAAAGATAAATTGGAAGAGGAGACTGTTATGAGGTTATAGCTGCAGTTAACCTATGTGTCTAGACTTGATGATATTCCATCATGAGGGAGATATAAGTTTAAGATTTTCTAACCTATAAGGTGTTTTTTTATTTAGAAAGCATAATCACCTTAAAAAAACTAGTATGTGTCTTTTCAAAAAACTAGTCTGTGTAAAATACACAGAATAATAAACATTTTAAAATGCTATTTTTATCAGTGTCTTTTTCTTATTCACAAATATTTGTTGGCAAGTTCTAAAAGCCATGGACTTTTTTTCATTGAAAAATCAATTTTGAATGAATACTACATAAATGTACAACCATATCAAGCATATGTTAAGATGCACACTTTTCTCTGAGCACAGAAGCCATGCCTAGTTTTCATGTCATCCTTCCATAATAAAAATGTTTTTTCTGAGTTCCAGTTTCAGTATCTCTTTTTCCCCAACTGACCACTTTTTTTTTTTTAACTGAGGTACAGTTGACTTACACTATTTTTGGTATTTTAGAAACATAGGATCTCCCCTTCAGATATAATCACTATAGTCTACCAACCACAGTGCACTGTGTTCCTTCCTCTCTTTGTTCTCACCCTCCCTCACCCCCTCCCTCTCTGGATACTTCAGCTCTGTAGTCAGCTTTCAAGTGATAATTCTCATGCCTGCCTTTATGAACCTTTAGTTTATCATCTCTATATTCCACATATGAGTGACACCATCCAGAATTTCTCTTTCTCTTTCTAACTTATTTCACTTAGCGTAACTCTTCCAGTTCCATCCAAGCTCTAGAAAAAGGCATAACTTTATCTTTTTTGACCTGAGTCATATCCGTGTGTGTGTGTGTGTGTGTGTGTATCTTCTTGATTCACTCATCTGTTTGGGGCACTTAGGTTGTTTCCAGCTTGGCTATTGTAAACAGTACTGCAGTGAACATGGGAATGCAGATTTCCATTCAAACTGGTGTTTTTGGAATTACTGGGTTGTTTAGGAGATTCATTTTTAATCTTTTGAGAAACCTCCCATATGCTTTCCATAAAGGCTGAACCAGTATACATTCCCACAAACAGTGTATGAGAGTTCCCTTTCCTCCACATTCTCACCAACACTTGGATCTTTTCAACATGGGCCATTCTCACAGGAGTAAGATGGTATCTCATTGTGGTCTTGATTTGCATTTCTCTGATGCTAAATGATAAGCATTTCTTCTTGTGCCTGTTTGCCATCTGTACATTTTCTTTAGCTCTTCTGCCCATTTTCAAAGCCACAGATTGCTTTATGCCAAAGTCAGTCCTCCTCCTGGCACATGTCCATGCCATGAGAAATCAGCAAAAGTGCCACCAAATTCCTTCCCAAGGGAAGCAGGACCAGAGAAGAGTGGAAAAAGAAAGGGCCTAAGAGACATATGGGGCCCAAAAGAAAACTTGATTTTTCTCATCTCCTGCATGTTCCAAGCCAGCAGGTAATGAACAGTATCCAAAACCATTAAACTACTCACCTAGGAACTTGGCCAGAGACTCAAAAAGTGAGTACTCAATGTGCAATTAATCACATATAAAGCTGGAGAGTTGAAAATAGTACTATAAACTGGCAAAAACTTTGCCAATTAATTACTAATACCAGAACATATCATGAAAACTGTGTAAAATCTAGCATTTTCATTTAAGTACAATGAAAGACATTATTCCTAAATTCTACTTCCAAAGCAAGAGTTCCAATAGTATAGAATATAATTTTTTTTTAAAAATAAAGGTTTTTGATAATTGAATCAAGTAGTATCAACGTAACCTAAGCTAAACTTTAAATAATGTTCCTTTTTAGGGCATCTGGATCAACCTTAAATCATACAAGAAGCTTCTAGACCTCCTCCAAGTCATAATGAACTAAAATATAAACACAAGGTTATGAGTAATAAACAACCTACCAGAACAAATGTGATGCATACACAGCAAAACTTCACAGCATCAAAAATAGTGCTGAAGCACCATGTATTTGAGAGGTGCTCTATACACCACACGTGGTGTATAGATATGAGGCACAGAGTAACTGTGTTAAGTGTACTCCCTGGGCCCACTGTGCACCTAGGAATTTTGGCAGGCATCTCAGATAGTATCTTTAATGACTATTCAGATGAAGATAAGGTGATTAATAATATTCGTTCTTGTTTTCTTAAGTGCCAAATATGAAGTCAATGCTACCTAAATTCCCTTACCTTGCAGAGTGTGCAACAATCTCTCATTATAATGTAGTCCCATAAATCATGCAAGACTGCATGGTAGAAGCAAAATGGCCCTGCCAGTAAGTCAGTCTGTGTGTTTGTGTACGTGTGCACACACATGCACACATGTACTTGTGTATATAAGTGGGGGACTACTGTATGTAGTCCTTATAACTGAAAGTGACTGATGTCATATGTTTTTTCATTGTACATTTTTTTTCCTTCAGAAATAAATGCAGTATGCATAGCATTCATAACATTCATAGCACAGGCTAGCACAATGCCAAGCACAGAGTAGCTCTTTTATAAATATTTGTATAAGAAAAGATAAAAGAACAAGAGAGGGAAAAGAAAGGGAGAAGGAAGGGAAAAGAAAAGAAAAATAATAAAAAACATTTCCAAATCACACAGACCAGCAAAAAGAAAAGTTCTCTGTTTCACATAGAGAATAACAAAGAATGCTGGTGGAAAAGCTAGTTCCCCAGTGAGACATATGAAGATCTAATAGATCCCCTAGCTGGGCAGAAGCAGAGCTACAACTGAATTCCAAGTGCCCTAGCTCCCAAATGCTGCGAGACACCTGGGTGAAATTTTATGTATTATATGCTATATGGTCCTTTTCCAAATGCCTCTCACCTATGTGATGTGCTTTCAGAGGGGAAGACACCAAATGCCGATTCTAGTTATTTCCTTTCAGCAGTCATGTTGAGTTGTTTTCAAATCCAGAAAGCAACTGAATCATCTATGTCTCTTCAATCGATTTCTCCTATTTTTTCTCTTATAATTAGTAAATTTCTGAATTCACAGACTACAGTCTCAAGGACAAGAAGCAGTTCTACATCTCTGTTATGTGCTTCACTAATATGCCTTTCATCCTACTCAGCTTCACTGTTCACTGTTATCCCCCATCAGCAACTCTTTTTAATGTGTTGAACCTTTAGGGTGACTGATATGGGTTACAGTGTGGTAGACTAAATTGATAGAAAAAAATTAGTGTCACAAGTCATTTGCAGCCATTATTTTAATGGATTTTAAAACAATGAAATTATTTTTTATCAAGCCAGACTGAAAATTTGTATAGTTTAGAAGCCATTTGATTTTCACATACTCTATATTTTAACATTTAACAAAGTGACAGTCTCAAAAGAGCACACTGTCACAGTAGAAAATGACTTTTGAAAACCTGAGGTACTAAATTAAATGTGGAATAGGGCAATATTGGTTCTCAAGGACTTACATGAAAATATAATGATCTTATGACCCATATAACTGCTCTTTTCTCATATTTTCTTAAAGTATAAACTTCTCATGAAATGTATTTTTAAACAAAACTAAAGTTTGCAACCAAGGCTAGATTGATTAAAAAGTTATATCCTATTTTCTAATTCCTTAGTATTTAACCACCTGACATGATTCAAGTCCTTTTTATTTTTGAATGCTTATTTATTCCCTTAAAATGAGGCTTGCCAAAAACTTAACTTTCATGAGTTAACTTTCCAGTTCTCAAAAGACAAGAAGTCCTAGGAAACAAGACTAAGTACTATAAGTCAACACCCAAACAAAATAACAGAGGAAAACTAAGTTGGAAAAAAGTTATAAAAGTGAAAGACTGAATTTAAAAACAAAATAAAACAAGTGTTAGTATATTTTAAAATATATTAAAAATACAGAATAGAAATAAATACAAGAAAAAAATACCAGAACGAGTCACTGTTGTTGTCACTTGTATCATTCATGTGAACCACATTAAAAACTCCCAACCCAGAGAAGTGTCAAAACAGGTGAAAGAAGAAGATAAGGGGTGGGGTAGACAAATCACAAATGCTATGGTAGTAAGAGAACTACAGAGACTACATCTACCTCCCCCTCAGGAACAGCACCCAGTAGATTATGGTGGAGTATAGATGCCTTGAGGGTGGGAGTAGTGTAAAATCTTTGAAGAAGTGCAAACCTATACTTTTGAGGGGCCTCCCTGGTGGTGCAAGGGATTAAGCACCACACTGTGAAGCATACATAGTCACTGCAGCTTGAGTTCAATCCCTGGCCAGGGAGGTGACCCACATGGCACAACAAACCTCTCCTGCCTTGCCTGGTACTCCCTTCAGCAGTGTATTTTAGTTGATCTACCTGTTCTGTTCCCCCCACTCTGTCTCTGGTGACTCCTCTCACCCCCCACACCTTTGACCTATACCCCAGAGCTTGTATGCATAAAGAGATAAACCTTTTTTTAAAAAAGTATACTTTTGAATCATATATAATGTTGGAAACCAATATCGTCTCAATAAAACATAATGCAATTAAAAAAAACTTTACCCAGGGCCTCCCTGGTGGCACAAAAGATTAAGACACAGCACTATGAAGCTATTTCCGCAGCCACCAGAGCAGGAGTTTGACCTCCTGCCAGGGAAGTGACCCACAGGGACAGAAGACCTTCTCCTGTCTCACCTGCTGTTCCCCTTAGTAGTGTATTTCGGTGGATCTGCCTGTTCTGTTCCCTACTCTGAGTCTGGTGAATCCTCTCACCCCCTGCACCTTTAGCCTATACCCCAATTCTTGTATGCATAAATAATCTTTTAAAAAAATCCTTACCCAATCCATCTGCAACATTTGCAGTAAATCTGTCTATTCCTTGGAATAACTAATATCAAACTCAATGCAAAAATTTGAGAAACCTGAGCATTGATCTTTAGCAAACTGACAACCAGCAGGTCTTTTCTGGGCTATAATTTATATACTTGCACAAAACAATAGTGCCTAACCCTCCATTTATAATTCCCATATATTCTTCTGAAATATGATAGGTTCTCATCTTCTGTAACACAGAAGATATATGCTACAATATCATCTTTCATTTTTTAAGACATTTTCCTTTTATTATATATATACAGTTACTACATACCTGAAATTTCTGTTATAATTTTAAGTATTATTAAAACTCACCAATAGCATTATTTTCTTTTCTTCCTATAATATTAGTAGACTATCACAATACATAGTCCAGAATAGTTGTTTAATAAATACTTGTATAAGAAAAAGAGAAAGATAATGGAAGGGAAAATAAGGAAGAAAAGGAAAAGGAAAGAATAATGTGATGTTTTCAAATCTCTCTAATTACATGTATGGATATCCCCCTTGAAGTTAGATATGAACATGGAACTAACATACATAGCCCAATAAAATTCCAGTGGAAGGGACACTGCATCATTTTATCATTTTGGAGGCTAAATTATTGTTCTCATGTTATCTTCGTTTGCTTGTCTGAAGTGCAAATGACAGCATATAAAAAATGGGCAGATATACTGAATCACATCCATGAGAAACAGCTATCTTAGAATCATTCAACCCAAAAGTGACTTTCTGTGTTAAACATTGGTTATTTAATCCTCTGGAACCTAGATGCTATTTCAACACCTAAAAAAACAACATTTCCTACTAAGCATTCTCATAAGCAATGCATTATTTGTTCATGCACCTACGTCTCAGAATCTGGATTCCAGGTCTATCATCTCTGTCCTCTTCAGAGATCATTATTCATTGAAAAAGCATGACATTTGATGATAAAACAGCTGGAAATTTGTTTTCTCTTACATGGTTACAATCAACATGAACACTTTTTTATATTTATGTGTGTGATCAATTCACCAACCTATGTAATCAATTATTTCATTCTCATCTCAATGATGTGAACACTTCAGTTTTACATTCCAAAATCATACATGAGTATTTTCATCACCTGGGTCAGATTTTCCTTCAGAAGTACTGTAGTCATTCACCTCATTTTCTGAACACAGTCTCTGATCCTCCGCAAGTATTTTTTTTTAAGTATTTATTTATTTATGCATACATGCACTGGGGTAAAGACCAGAGGTGCCGAGAGGTGAGAGAGTCCACCAGACAGAGCAGAACAGGCAGATGGACCGAAACACACTGCTAAGGGGAGCAGCGGGCCAGGCAGGAGAGGTCTGCCTGCGCCATGTGGGTCACCTCCCCAGCCGGCAGCAGGGATTGAACTCTGCTACAGTGGCTATGGTTCGCTTCATAGTGCGTTGCTCAACCCGCTGCGCCACCAGGGAGGGCCCTCCTCCGTACTTATTAATCATTCCCTGCTACACCTATCCTCAGCATCTTCAGGACACCTAGAAAAATCACTCTTCTACTTTATCTCTTTATCATAATGACTATTTATATATATGGTATAATGACAGTTAAGGAACCAGAAGTAGATTCTCAGAGAAAATGGGTGAGGCAGGAACATTAAGAGAAAAGCATGAGCATCCCTCAGCAGTGTACTTCTGTTAATCTGCCTGTTCTGCTCCCCTCTCTGTCTCTGGTGGATCCTCTCACCCCTGGCACTTCTGGTCTGTACCCCGGTTCTTCTAAGAATAAAAAAAAAAAAAAAATTAAAAAAAAAAAAAAAAGAGAGAAAAGCATGAAAGTGTGGGTAATTTGGCCAAGAAGGAGGAAGTGGTCATATGTTTAAAAATACCCTTAAATGATATTTTCTTTAATTTTGATATCTATTTTAATTATTAGATTTTGCTTTAAATGACTCAGATTATATGCATTTGTCTTCAAAATCTTTCATTGGTTTTCCTTAGCAAAGAATCTGCCCTTGAATTTGTACTCAAGACACATTCATCTAGAAGTAGAGGCTGACACAGAAATGCAGGTATATAATCTTAGAATGGAAATGAAAGTAAGATTTAATGGAATTGACTTGCAAAGTCAACCTACTTCAGTAATAGTAAGCATCATAATTATAACAGAATTTTTATATTTTCATTTTTAACTTTTAGTCAATTTGAATTTTTTAGAAATACAATCTTGGAAATGAACATTATAAAGCTGCTTTTAGGAAGAAAGTTACTTACATTCTCAAAAAGAAAAAGTTAAAGAAGTCTGTTCAGTAAAATGTCATAGGTAATAAAATCTGTTTTCTACCAAGTTGGACAGATGTAGGTGCTTTTTTAAAAATTCCTATACAATAAAAATGGATTTCTTTTTCTAACATACATTTATCAGGGACGCCTCATTAAAATATAAAATATGCTAAAGAAGAGAATGTTGGACTTTAAATTAAGTTAAATTGTTTAATCACTTCAAATAATTTTATGAGACAAAAGTTTTTGAAAGAAAAGTTTGTTTTTCCCCCTTTGGATGAGATAAATATAATTATCAAAAGTACGCCAATATTAAAAATGTAAACATTTTACAAGTTTTTTTATTAATGTAATATTGGTCTTACAACACTGTATATGAGTCAGAGGTATAGAATCTCACCTCTTTAGACATATGTCACTACACCACACCAACCACTAAGGCACCCCAGTTCATCAATGTTAGCATTTTTTTTTGAAGAACTTCTTTAGATATAATTAACAAATACATAATTCATCCTTTGAAAGTATACAGTTCAGTGCTTTTCTATATTCACAGGGTTATACAACCTTCCATGTAATCTACTTTTAGAACATTTTGTTCCATCAAAAAGTAAATAAAAGGTAAAAAAGCCTGTAAGCCTGTAACCCTCACCCTGTCTACCTCACTCCACCCATAGCCTTCGGCAACCACTAATCTACTACTTTCAATCTTTATAGATTTGTTTATTCTAGACATTTCATGTATAGGGGATCATGTAATATATAGTCTTTCATAATTGTTTTTTCTTCATTTAGCATGTTTTCAACTTTCATCCATTGTATGGCATGTATGACTCTCATTTCTTTTTATTGCTGAATAATATGCCATCATATGATTATACCATTTTTTATTTCCACATTCATCAGTGAATAAACATTTGGATTTTTTCCTACTTTTGGCTATAATGAATAATATTGCTCTGAACATTCATTATAGGATTTCTATGTGAATATATGTTCCCATTTATCTTAGGTAGATACTTAAAAGTAGATTTGCCATGTCATACACAAACTGAACTTAACACACTGAAGAAATGCCAGACTGTTTTCCAAAGAGCTACACCATTTTACATTCTCACTTGCAATGTATGAGTGTTCTGATTTCTCCTCTTTCTCACCAATACTTGAGTTATCTTGTCTTTTCTTATTATAGCCATCTATTGAATATGAAGTGTTATCTCACTAGAATTTTGATTTGCATTATTCCAACGACTACTGATGCTGAGCAATCTAGTGCTTACTGGCACTCAGATCATATGCCTATTTTTTTTTAATTTTATTTATTTTTGCATTCAAGAATGAGGGTACAGGCCAGAGGTGTGGGGAGTGAGAGAATTCACCAGAAACAGAGTGGGGAGCAGAAGAGGCAGAGTGATTGAAAAATATTGCTGAGGGGAGCAGTAGATGAGGCAGGAGAGGTCTGCTGCACCATATGGGTCACCTCCCTGGCCAGGGATCGAACTCGTGCTTCAGTGGCTGCTGCCACCTCATAGTGTGGTGCTTAACCCTTGTGCCACTAGGAATGCCCCCATATCTATTTTTAATTAGGTTATTGAGTCTTTTTTTATTAATAAATTAAAAGAATTCTATATATACCAGATAAGTATCTTGGCAGACATTACATACAAAATTTTTCTGTGGATTGTCTTTTCACTTTCTTGATGTCATTGTTTTCAGCACAAAAGTTTTAAGTATTATCTAGCCCAATTTATTTGTTTTCTTTTGTCACACTTTTGATGCTGTTTTTAAGAAAGCATTGCATAACCTGGGTAATTAAAATTTTTCTTCTGAGAGTTTTATAGCTCATTAAAAAATTGACTTGCTTAAAATTAAATATCTCACATGCTAATAAAAAGCTAAATAGAAAAGCTATCAAATAAGAAAATAAACCTTCAGAATTCCAAGGTGGGGTTCTTGAACAAACATTGTTTCATAAAATCTTCAAATTCAAAGTAAACATTGGGCTAATTATACTGCTCCCAGCTTCTCTCCTCAATGAAAGCTGTTTGTATTAAGTATGAATAAAATGTCTTGCACTGTGAAAAAATTTCAAGGGACAGAAAAGTATAAGTATTAGAAATTTATATTTTAACATAATTATTGATAAATTTAAATTATTTTCCTGTGGTTTGAAGAAATGATAATTTACTTCAAAATAAATAATTTCTCAGTGATGCACAAGTAAAACTTATATAATGTTAATGCAATGCTGCCTCAAGAAAATATTGACAGTAAGTGAATGTTCCTTATTGTTATCTAAACTTTAGAGTGATGTGATTAATTATATCACAATTCTATTATTTTGAAGCTGTTTCAATTCATTCTTTGGATTTCTATGAATATCCTTGGATAAAATAAAACTAGAATTTATTCTTTGCATAAAACATTTGTGAAAAGTTCATTCACCTAATGATAATAAATAATGCTCCTCTCCCCATTCCTGGTGGAATATTTAAGTTTCAAAATATTTTGGTTTTTATTTAATAAGTTGCAAAAGTAATTTGACTCCTCAAGTTAAATTCAGTTACCTAATAATATAGCGAATTTTGCCAAGCCACATAAATAAAGTTGTAAGTTGAGGGATTCTATTAAGTCTATAATGACATTAAAATGAATGAAGCTTACTTGGTAGATTTGTTGGTTTAGAAAAATAATCTTATACAAGCAAAACCAAGGAGTTCTCTTAGAACAACTTTCAAGGCAACAAACTATGGCATTTCTCCCATTCTTTGTCATACTACTAGCAGTAGACTGAACAACAAGCACAAAATTCTAAACCCAGGCTCATAATTATGGTTATGACAAATAGCAGTTTCATGGATTCTCTGTGGAGAAAGACTTAAAGCGCATTCTTTGTCAGAGCATGCCCTCAAAGATATCAAATTTAGCCAGGAAATTTCAGTGAAACAGATTAGGGTATAAAATGGTTGCCAGTCTTGTCACCTAATGGGGAATTTGAAAATGCAGACAGAGATAGGTACATCTGTTCTTTTTTTGAGTCTTCTTGCTGCTGATGCAGTTCTAATATTCATTCGTTCTTGCTTACTTTAGTACATCCCACTATTAAACATAAAGAAAAAAGAAATAAACAAAATGTAAATATTTGGTTTGAAAGCTGCTCCACTATGGAAAGAAACAAATATATAATTGGCTCCAAGGGCCATCTCTAATTCGTTCAAGATGCTCCATATTCTTGGCTGATGCTTAGGAAGCATAGTTCCCAGACTCCCAGACTCTTAAAAACAACATAGTAATAGGCATAATTTCTCGTGTGACCATCTCATTAACAATCAAAATATATCAGATCCCTATTTTACACATAATACAATGTTTTGGTCAAGTATAAAATGAGATCATTTCAAAGTTGAGATATCTAAAAGTTGAAAGCTTTGTAAGAATAGCAGTGTTTCACTGAACTATGTTGACTTAAACAGTCCAGGTTTTCAAAATCTCCTTCTCTAGACTAACTTACTCCTATTGGCCCATGAAAACAAAGTACAGTTGAAAATGGTCTTTCTGGAGCTGCTTTCATCACAAATCAGTATTCCTAAAAGTATCACTTTAGCTTAATGTAACACAGAAATTGAGCCTAGTGGGTTAAATTGCTTTTGGACCCTAAGAGCATAAAAAAAGAAAATAAAAAAATATCTAAACTTTTATCCTTGAGGCTGACATCCTAAACAGAAAATTCAAACAAGCTGAGCTGAGCTCCAAGATTCGCTAAAAACTTTGGATCACAGAAGATCATTCATGTTCTGTTCTTGTTTATCCTTTTACAAACAAAAGCATAGAAAATCAGGCAAGATGATTTCATATGAAGATGGACATAGACGTAGACAATGGTTAAGCCATAGCCTCTTTACCATGGTAAAAAGCATCCCCATTAGCAGCATGCCAGATTTCATCAAGACCAAGTTTGGGGATGGTGGGGAAGGAGCTCCTGGAAACTCCCACCCTTTCTCAGACATCCTGCAGATGCAGACACTTTAATATCTCCTCCAATTCAATATCCCCTGACTCCTGCTCCTGCCCAATTCAGAAAGAAGGCCTTTAGAGCATATTCCTTGGCCAATGAATAAAGTTCTCAGCTGTTTAAACCTTGATTCAAGAGTCTTTACTGGGCTTGTTCCAGCAGTGGTGGGTAAAAGAACTCAACCAGTTGGTAGTAACACAAGCAGAAAATGAATCTCTGTATTAAATACCCAGTGGGTATTTAAGGGTAAAATATTGTCACAGGAAAAAGGCAGATAACATATTTTCATGTTTTAGCGAAGAAGCTCTATGGTACATCATCATGTGCAGGAGTTGAAGACTATGAATCCTTTACCTCAAAAAAACTACTAATGACTCAGTGAATCTTTTCAAAAGCTAGTGCTGCTTCCCAGTCCCCCTGTATCTTGGATCATGAGTAAATCAATAAGTACCAATAAGTTTCTATTATTTCTGGGCAAAAGATATAATACTTTTTCAGCCTGCCAAATTGCCACAGCCTCTACTGCAATATCAAACTTGAATGATTCAGGACCTAGTTTTAATGCATTTCTGTCATTCGACTTAAAACATATATGTGCAATTTCCACCTCTAGCTCTAAATGATACCAATTTTGTCCACTTAAAACCATATGCTCTCAGTGTAAACCTGACTCCAACAAAGCAGGCCAAATGCCCCACCTTCTTTTCCAAGTGTCTATCTTTCAATTTTTCAGGAAAGGAAAGACCTCCATCACATTTCTTAATAAGATGTTTTTCTATAACCTCAGTAGCAACAATATATGTCTTTCTCTCCATGGTCTATTTTTTCTGACATAACCATGCTTGTGTTGCCAAGTGCAATTCTATTAACCAATGGCATAGAAATAAAAAACCATGCCACCAGTTTTTGAGAAAAGAACGGGTTTTATGTAAGGTCACTTGGCAGGAGACTAGAAGCAATACTTTTAAATTAGTCTTCTTGAGTGTAGATTATCATGCAGTATTTATGGGGTGAAAAATAAATATTAAAAGGCAAGTTGGTGGTCTCCCTGGTGGCGCAGTGGATTGAGCGCCGCACTGTGATGCATCTGCAGCACAGCAGCCAGAATGTGATCCCTGGCCAGGGAGGGGACCCACATGGAGCAGCAGACCTCTCCTGCCTTACCCACTGCTCCCCTCAGCAGTGTATTTCAGTCATTCTGCCTGTTCTTCTTCCCCCTCTGTCTCTAGTGAATTCTCTCACCTCCCACGCCTCTGGCCTGTACTCCAGCTCCTGTATGCATGAATGAATGAATGTTTAAAAATAAATAAAATGCAAGTTGGATGGATGGAACTAAAGGGAATAATGCTAAGTGAAATAAGTCAGAAGGATAAAAACAAATACCAGATGGTTTCAGTTATATATGGAATATAAAGAGATGAAACAAAGATTCAGATAAAATCAAACCAATAGCAAACCCTAAAAAACTGACTGGAATTAAGACTATAAGGTGTGCAGGGTGGGAGTGGGAGGTGAGGAAGGAGAAGAGGGAGCATAATAAACTATGGTGGAGCACTACGGGTACCTTGTTGCTTGGTGAGTTGTGAAGACATGCATCTGAGGAGGTATGATCCTATACCTCCAAATCACATATAACATTATACACCAGTATTTATGTGTATCTTCACTAAATAAAATAATAAAATAAAAAAATTTTGCTAAGTAAATTGTATGTGTGTATTTACTAACTAAAATAACAAAATAAAAATGCAAGTTGATAGAGTATGTTTAGTTGTTTTCTGCTAAATCTGGATCCAGAACTTCAACATAACTGAGCACCCCTTGTTTCTTAATATCAGCCACTTCTTCCAAATCCAAATCAAGATGCTGTATTTTGCAGTGAATTGAAAGAGAAAAAGAATATTAGATAAGTCACATCTTAGTTCTATCTCACATGAATATTTTCAGTGTGGGCAAATAAGAGATCACCTCCAGGACAGCGAACAATCTTCTGGGTCTGTGCTCTGAATCACAGCTCGTCAACTTATGAAAAATCAGAGAGGGTGTTTTTCTTGTTTAAAATAGAGTATGTTTGTCCATTTTTATAAGCCTATCTGCTATGCTTGCAAAACAGTAGAAACAGGAAATGAGCATCAGGAAGACTATGCATTTTCAGTAAGAATTCATAAAGGCAATCTTCGAGTCCACCAACTGACATAAAGTACCAACCCCAGAACCAGGTCTTGGGTTCAAATACTTTGGATAAAGATTATTTGCATTATCTATTCCCTTGAGTCATTTATGAATGTGTATGAATGGTTATTTTTGTGGTAAACGTGGTCCTTCATAAAGTAGCTGAAGTGGACAAGCTTCATGTGTATTGTACCCAATTCAATAAGAATGCTGCTACCTACAAATACCCAGTTTCAGTTTCACCCAACTTCAGTTCACTAATACAGAGAATCCTCAAACGTGTACTAAAGGGAAGAATGAGTTTCAACTGGACTGCTTTGACCTCAAATGTCTCCTCTCCTGAGAGGTAATATGCTATAAGTATAAATCGATAAATCCAGTAAATCAAATGTTGACTTCAAACACAGATACCTCTGAAATCAAAGATGTCTTCAATCTATTTGCCGCCCATCTCAGATTTTATCATGAAGTCCCATTAATAAAGGGTAGCCAAAGCATCCACTGTAGTAGCGTCCCGTTGTGATTTTTTCAAATATACTAGTAGAATGCCCTTCCCTTGCAATAGGTCTAAGTTCATTCTGGCTCCATCTATGTAGTCTATAAATATCCCAGAATGTTTCATCATCTCTTTAACATTTTACCCTTTTATTTCTAATGTCATTCATTATCTTATTGCTAAGAGGTTTGGTATATGGGCTGGTGGCACTGGCTTTTCTATTTTGTCTTGATTTCTTGAACAGCATTACTTTTCTGTTTGAATTTCTGCTTGGATTTCCTCTCTCCACTTTTTATTTTTTTCTTTTGCATCTTCTAGGATCTTCCTGTAATCAGCTAAAATTTCTAGGCATTCTTCTTCACTGTGCCTGTATTCATTATGTACATGGATCCAGAAGATTCCACAGTATCTATCCCCTTTGTGAGCATCTATATAAGCAATTAACACTTCTTCCAAATCCAAATCAAGATGCTGTATTTTGCAGTGAATTAAAAGAGAAAAAGAATTTCTGAAAGGAAAAACAGAATGCTGAAATCACTTAGTAAAAGGAGGAGAATAAACTCAGGAAGTCTCAAGACAGCCCTGTGACGTGAGAAACAAGGTAACCCTAAGGTTAAGAGGCTATATCCTTTGTCCAACAGGGACAACAGAAGTTGGGACAGTCATTGTTTTCTCTTGTAGACACATCATGTTATAAAGTTCTCATCTTATGTCAAATATACTATACAATGAACAGTCTTCAAAATGAAGAAATTCAATTTTTCTCTTCTTAAAGAATTGTGTTTCAAAGTCCCTCCTTCATCCAATTACATTAAAAAATGTGGCCTCCAAACCATCTGCAGTTCACATGCTGTAATATTTTCTTTGCCATTTGGCTTTCAGTACCCTGCCAAGTTATTAATTACAAGTCTCCTTTCATTCTTAAGCCTAGATCAGCAAGCAGAACTACAGGAAGAATTCAAGATGGGTTCTCTTGCTTTCCAGTAAGAAGATTCTATGTGAGCTGCACCCCAAAAGGGAGTGTGATGACATCCAAGGAGTTATAAAAGTTGTCCTTAAACCTCTTTGATACTTCAGTTCTAAAATCTCTTAACCTTGGTGATAGAAAACCAAGGATCTCCAAAAAGGGAAAATGTCTCCACCTCACCAGGAAACTGAATCAACTCTACTAGTTTAGGAAGAAAGAAGGTCTCATACTGCCATTTCTCCTGACTGGGCCCCAGGCTTCAGCCACAGGGGGAGCACCAATACCATACACTAAATGACGGGCATAAATATCCAAAATAAATAACCCTCCTGACCATCACTGCTGTTGCTACCACATAGGTCTGTCAGAGTGAAGTCACCTCCTTTCACAGTCACTAGAGAATTTTGTAGCTTTAATGTTTGAATTCAGGACTAAAATTCATGTGTGTTATTTCTGTGTATGGTAAGAGGATGACATCCAACCTTATTTTTCTGCATGTGGATATCCAGTTTTTCAGCACTATTTGCTGAAAGAGTATTCTTTTTTTTTTTTAGTATTTTTTATTAATATAAAATATTTTTTTAAATTTACATATACTTGCCATCAATTGTAATCCCCATGTATTCCCCATCACCATCTCACCAGTGCACCAT
>JAGFMF010011712.1:1376468-1405110 GCA_019455555.1 Galemys pyrenaicus
TATTCCCCATCACCATCTCACCAGTGCACCATCACCTCAGTCCCTCGTGCTCCCATCTTCCCTCTACCCTCCCCCTCCCCTCCCCACCAAGTGTCCCCAGTCTGTCCTTGTCTCATTTTTGTTTTTTGTGTCTTTATTGCTGTTACTGTTATTATTATTGTTCTTATTCCTGAAAGAGTATTCTTTCCCCAATGGGACAATGGTCTTAGTACTCTTGACAAAATTGACTCTACCTCTAGATTCTCAGTTCTATTCCACTCATCTATCCCTATGCAAGCATCACATTTTCTTGATTACTGTGGTGTAAGTTTTGAAGTGATGATGTGTGATTACTCCAATACAACTTTTTAGGTATTTTGGCTGTTGTGGATTTTTGCATTTTCATGAAACTATCAGGACTGGACTGAAGTAGAGCTCTTACCCATTGAGCAGTGACTGGGTGGGTGTTTTAGGGAAAGTCAGTCTTCTCAGTGCACCTAAATGAAAATGTAGGCAGTGAGGGATCTGAAAAGGAAGCCTACAGTTCCTTGCATTGAAACTTTAGACCCAGAAAAAGAGCTAGGAAGCAAGAGAGCCCATCTTGTTGGCTATACACACTGGGTATAGAGCTTCTATAATCAGGAGCTGAGGTGGAGATACAGAGAGTTAGTAAGGGAGCAAGTCAGAAGTCAAATGCCATGACTCTTTATATTCTTATATGGAGTAGATTTTTTTTAAAGATTTTATTTATCTGTACAAGAGCTGGGGTACAGACCATAGGAGTGGGGGGGGGGGGGGNGATTTTTTTTAAAGATTTTATTTATCTGTACAAGAGCTGGGGTACAGACCATAGGAGTGGGGGGGGGGGTGAGAAGATTCACCAGAGACAGAGTGGGAGCAGAACAGGCAGATGGGATGAAATACACTGCTGAGGGGAACAGCGGGTGAGGCAGGAGAGGTCTGCTGTGCCATGTGGAGTCCCTGGCCGGGGATCGAACTTGCACTGCTATACAGTGATGCTTCACAGTGCCACGTTCAACCCGTTATGCCACCAGGGAGGCTCCAGATTTTTTTTTGAATGATAGTTATTACATTTTCTCTGTCACATTAGGACAATTCAAAAACCTTAAATGTTTGGATTTTTTATCAGTAACTGTTGTTTTCTAAAGATTCTTCCAAGCTCCTTGCTCTGCCAATCTAGAACTCCCTTTGCCTTTGCAACAACTTTTTAAAAATATAATTATCGTAACAATACTTTGAATTAAGGAGTAGCTGACATTCTTTCCATTTTTCAAATAAGGTGAGACAGGTTAAATGTAGAAATGGAAATTGTATACCAGGAAACAAAACATATGTCTCCCACCAACTGGTTTTATCTGTTCAAGCTGCCTGTGTGGTGGAATAAGTTTGGAGAAAAAGTTCACTGAACTTAAATTACCTTCTAAAATATATCTGATTCTGTGAGTCTGTGTTTTTATTCTGTTGTTGCAATGTTCAAGAACTATGTAAAGATGCCAGAATTATCTAGGTAGCAGTTTTGTCAAATGTTATTTGGGTACACTACTTTACTAAGTTTACTAGATTTCTTCTGAATTGAAAACAAGTAGAAACAGATCAGTTGATGACAACAGTCTGAATATAGAGATAGATTTTTCTAATGCTTCTTCTATTGATTACATGTTATACAATGTAAAAAAAGCAAAAACATAAAACCACAGGTACAGACAGATAGTTAAATTCATAGTGCAACCTACTACTTGAACAACAATTATAGGACCAATCAAAGAAAAAATTGTGATGCAGGTAATTCTTTTTTTTTATTTAAATTTATTTATTTAATTATATTTGACATCATTTGTAGTCCCCAGGGAGTTCCCACCACCATTTTACCCATGCGCCATTGCCTCAGTTCCTTGTGCTCTTTCTGCTTTCATCCCCATCTTTGCCCTCCCTTCCTTCCCCTCACCCCACACTTTGGTTTATCTTTGACCTTTGGTATTGTTGAGGGTTTTTTTATTGCTTTTGGTTGTAATTGCCCATTTCCTTGAGCTTATTCTTCTTTTTCTTTTTTTTTTTTTGTTATTTTTGTAGCTGTTGCTCTTTCACATTCTTAATAGTGAAACCATCTGATATTTTTCTCTTGCCGTCTGACTTGTTTCACTGAGTATAATTCCTTCTAGTTCCATCCACGTTTCTATAAATGTCACTGGTTTCTCATTTTTGATTGCTGAATAATATTCCATTATGTACATGTTCCAGTCATCTACTTTTGGGTATTTGGGTTGTTTCCAGGTCTTACCAATTACAAATAGTGCTGTAATAAACATAGGAGTACAGGTGATCTTTTGGATTGGTGTTTTTGTGTCCTTTGAGTATATTCCTTGGAGCGGGATTGCCAATCATATGGTAGTTCCATTTCTAGTAGACTGAGGAACCTCCATATGGCCTTCCATAATAGTTGGGTTAGCTTGCATTCCCACCAGCAGTGTACTAGAGTTCCTTTTTCTCCACATTCTCGCCAGCATTTGTTATTGTTGTTTTTGATGCGTGCCATTCTTACAGGTGTAAAGTGGTACTTCATTGTGGTCTTAATTTGTATTTCCCTTATTATGAGGGATGTTGAGCATTTTCTCATGTGCCTGTTGGCCATGTGTATGTCCTCCTTGGAAAAGTGTCTTTTAAGTTCTTCTGCACATTTTTTGATTGGGTTTTTTTACTTTGTTTTTCTTGAGTCTTATGAGTTCTTTGTATATCTTTGTGTTCAGACCCTTGTCCATTGTGTGAAGAGCAAAGATTTTTTTCCCATTCAGTGGGTTTCTTTTTGTTTTGTTTAATGTTTCCTTTGCTGTACAGAAGTTTTTTATCTTGATGTAGTCCCATCTGATACAGGCAATTCTTTCTCGTTCAATGCCCTTTCTTCCTGTGCTCTGGCAACAATATATTTTTCTCCAACTATACATGTTTGGTAGGTTTGTATTCTGTTCTATTATCTCAAAACCTGTTTCATGGCTAGTTGATTAAAATATTATGTTAAAACATGGTACCCAACTCAGTTGTCTGCATGTTTATTTAGACTTGAATTAAAGACTACAGTTTTATGTGTATACATTTGGCATCCTCAAGGGAGTAAGAAAGATTTTAGGTTGCACTGAGGCTCTCTTCCTTTATACCCTGAAACTGCTTGCACACGTGTGGTTTTCCACTCAACTTACATGTAAGTATTGTTCTACAAGAAAGATACCATTTCTGTTTGTATAACTAAATCATTCTCCTGAATTTATACCTCTAGTCCCTCTATCAGTCATTGTGACAGCACTTCACAGCAATACAGAAGGAGAGATTGAACACAAAGACAACTGGTCTACCTACCAGTCAGCTGTGATTACAGTGCTGCACATCAATGTTTAGACTAAAAGGCAGTATGTATCATCTCTGTTACAATGTAGGATCAGATGAGCTATTTGCTATTCTTCATTAACTGTGAAAGGCCAGAAGGGAACACATAGTACCAGCTGCATTATGTGTCACCTCCAATGAAAAGTAAAATGGAGGTCAAAAATGAAAATTAACTTGTTCATGGATTCAGAATTCCACTTCATTTTGGAGTTAAACAATAACAACCTACAGAATAGGCTTATCCAAAAATAGAGGGGAAGGACACTTACAATGTCTCTCTTTGTTTGAGTATTTTGCCAAATTTAGTATCAGACTGGAAATACTGAGATTCAGTAGGAAACTGTCTTCTCTTAGGTTGAATCTTCCAGAGAGAAAATATAAAACATGAACCAGATCCTGTTTGAAATCTACTTGTGTGATTATATAAGAGTCACAGAAAGGCAAATACAAAGCTAGTGGAGGATAGAAATGGAGACTATACTATCATTTGAGTCTATTGCCATTGACCTTAGAGTCTACCCAAAATGTATTGCCAAAAGAGGTGCTATAAGAAAGTATGGTGGTCTTTTATAGCTAAGAAAACTTTTTCTCATAAAAACATTAATGATACAATTTTAGTGTCAACACAAGATAACTAATTGACCTTACACTACATACTTACCTAACAATTAAAAGTACCATTGCTAAATAGTTTTAAATAGAAGTTGCTTAAAGTCTACTCATGTTATATGTGAATAAAATGTCTAACACATATCTTACATGCTCACTAGATTTTAATCTGTGGACTTTCCATCATAACAGTAATCCTTCTTTGTGTATATATTTCTAATATTCCACCTAGTTATTATAGTTCTGTCCTCACTCTGGTTAATGACTAGAGATTGAAATAGTTACTCTAAATACTTTCTCAAAAGTGGAATTTAAAAAATTTTAAGTAGGGGCCTCCCTGGTGGCACAGTGTGTTGGGCAACGTACTATGAAGCAAACCGCAGCCACTGCAGCATGAATTCGATCCCTGCCTCCGGCCAGGGAGGGGACCCACATGGCATGGCAGACCTCTCCTGCCTCACCCACTGCTGCCCTAGGCAGTGTGTTTCAGTAGGTCTGCCTGTTCTGCTCCCCACTCTGTCTGGTGAATCCTCTCACCTCCCTGGACTCTGGCCTGTACCCCAGCTCTTGTATGTGTAAATAAATAAATATTTTTTAAAATTTAAGTATATAGTATTTCTTAAAAGAACTAAAATTATAGAGCTGAGAGATATTGGAGAGATTTAGTGATGCTCAGCTCAGTTTAAAATGAAGTTGCTGGCCTGTTGTTTCCTATGGCTTATGTCTGACAGAAAAGATAAATAAAATTCTACAGAGAGAAACCTCCATAGTTGTGAGTCAGTGAAACTTGATAACCAAGAAAATACTAAACTTATTTTACTCTAGCACTGATACTATGCAGTCCCCTTTTCTTTTGACATTCTTAACAGTAGATATAAATACAAAACAAACATGAATCAGTGGGAAAGACTAGGGAATGAGAGAATAATTTATGAAAATTTTTGATGTAGTAGAATTCATTTATATGCAGTCATCCAACAGGCACAGTGCCTTCCACAGCACTGAGCTCCTGGCACCTGTTTCACCTACTGAATCAGCCCCCAGGTTTATCTTCTACTTTCTTCCCAAAACTGAATGTCAGTTCAGATGCCAGAAAGGGTAGGGTTAATAGTTCAGCATAGGTTTCCCATTAAAGTCACAGAAATCTTTTGTCAATTGTCTACTCCTTGGCCTTACTACTAAAAGGACACAAGGAAGACCAGTACAATGAGAAGAGGCTGTTTTAAATTTCTGTCTATTATTAAATATGCTTTTCCCCCAGAGTGTCCTAGAGAGTCATTTTGAACCAAAACTCTCCTGCTGGCATGTTTTTGATTCACTGGCATTACCCTCCTGGACGTTAGGGATATGCCATCTTTAAAGGAATTAAAAAGAGTTATCACTGTGAATTCAGGCTGTGTTGCTACTATTCACCTTATATAATATGTATGTTTGAAACCTCTGTGAAGATTGTGATTTTCCTGAGACTGGTTTCAGCTGGCTGCATGATGCCTTGGCAGTCTCTTAGAAGGAACACAGGAACAAACCATCAGTGTGATTCTGCCGCTGGCTCTTAAGCTCAGGAGTGGGCAATTGGCTAGTGCTTAAAGAGGCTGGCACATCCACTGAATTTGCTTACAATGTGTGTCTCTTATGAGTCTTATGCTAGTGAGCTCAATTGCTATTCAAAATCTTAAATGTAATTAATTCATAACATCATGCCAATTTGTTACCTGTTGGAATAATTGTTCTCCATAAAGACACAATATAGAAAACGTTAATATTCCATGATATTGCCCTTAGACATATGTAGTGGCCAGGAAGGGCAGCATAGGAGCAAGGTTCAGAATGGTTCTTAGCAGACGGGTCAAGAAAGGAGAGTCTTGGAGCCGTTGGTGACTTTTCATGCTTTTATTGATCTCTACGTCAGAGGTGGCATCAGGTACATGGCAGGCATGGGTGCCGGGGGGCCAGGAGGCTGGCAGGCCTCCAAGCCCCTGGCGCATCTCCCCTCTCAGCTGCTGCTTCTCTTTTCCTGCTGCTGGTCAGTAAGGTCGGTCCTGTCCCACAGCTCCTGGACCTGTCCACCTCCTGCACTCCTGCAGCATCTTTGGCTCTTCCTGCAGTGTCCTGGACTTCAGCCACTTCCTGTGCTGCCATTTCTCAGCCAATGTTACATGTTCGTGGCCTGCCACCTCTCAGTCCTTCCTGCAGTCTTCTTAGGGCTCCGCACCCGTCTGCACTGAACCATCCTGCCGACTACGCCAATTGTAGCAGCAGGAAAGGCAGACTGAGCAAGTTCGGGATGCTTCTGGGCAGACGGGTCAAGGAAGGAGAGTCTTGGAACCCTCAGTGGCTTTTATGCTTTTTGTTGTCAGAGGTGGCCAGGTACATTTCAGGCATGGGTGCCAGGGGGCCGGGAGGCTGGCAGGCCTCCCAGCCCCCAGCACACCTCACCCTCTCGGCTGCTTCTTCTCTCTCTGCTGCTCTCACTTTCACTGCTGCTCTTTTGGTCTGTACTGTCAGTCCTGGCGTCCTCATGAGGTATATGAGGCATGAAGATTGACCCAATAAGGAAAGTATGTTTTGAATTTTGTGTGTCTAAGAAGCTATTATTGTGTAAGCAACTAATATTTGGGAAGAGTGTGGTACAAAAACTGGAACTTACTACCCTAAATTAGGTATGTTTTATTTCATTGTACACAAATTTAATAGGGGAACTGCATTATGTGGAGTAAAAAAGGTAAAAAATAGCCCTGACATCCAGAAACTATCTGGAACACTTTCTCATACAAACATCAGCAAAGCACTCTCTGACCATATATCCAGACAAAAATGAGAACACTGTGTAGTAATGTCTGAACACAGACAAAACACTGTAATCAAAGTAAAAAATTACGTGAAGAAATTATTTTTAACTAAAATGGAGGGACAGAGGGAGTTAGCATTAAAGGAGATAAAAAACAACTTCTAAAACATCCAGACAGACCAATAGAGTACAAACATTGTCCAAACAAAAGAAATTATCAAATATCTCAGTCTTGAATAATAAAGTGAATGTCACCATAGTTTTTCAGTTTTTTCTTTTTTTTTTTTTTACAGCAGGGTTTTTTGTTTTTGTTTTTTTTTTTTTTTTTTTTTTTTTTNTTGTTTTTGTTTTTTTTTTTTTTTTTTGGTGTTTTGGGGGTTTTTTGAGTTTTTTTTTTTGTTTTTTCTTAAAATGTTATTTATGCATACAAGAGCTGGGGTACAGGCCAGAGGCTGGAGGTGAGAGGATTCACCAGAGACAGAGTGGGGAGCAGAACAGGCAGATAGACTGAAATACACTGCTGAGTGGAGCAGCAGGCAAGGCAGGAGAGGTCTACTGTGCCAATTGGGTCACCTTCCTGGCTGGGGATAGATCTCACACTGCAGTGGTTGCAGAAGTTCCACAATGAGGCAATCAATCCCTTGTGCCACAAGGTAGGCCCCTCAACATAGTTTTGGCCTCACTCTAGTCTTCCCTCATTCTAGATAAAATTTATAAAGATCTAATCACAGAATTATCCCCACTTCCTGACAGCCTCCAATCCAGAACATAGCTTCAAAACAGAAATTAAAGCCTTTCCCAAAGTCATCTCACATGTGCCAGAATCCTACAAAGTCCTTTCCAGGGTTCTTACTAAGTTCCCCACAGATCTCTGTGCCCACATATGCAGTCTCTGCAATCCTTCATTACCGTAAGCATGAGTCCAAATCGTCCAACTGCAGGTGTGTTCCTGATGGTTTGTAACTGAAAGGCATCGTTATTGGCAAAAATTTTATGCTCAGAATATATAGAAAATTAACAAATAGTGCTAACACTATTTGTTTGACTCTAACTCTCCATGGTCATTCTATATTCAAAGAAGATAGGTGAAACAAATTTTACTCTAACCCACAGTGAAACTATAATACAGCAATCTAGGCCTGAGGTAAATTTTATTTTTAGTTTGGAACTTACTTAGATATTTATCAAAAGTTTATTATTTTGATATTCAATCATTTACTGGAAAATCTGTAATGGAATATGTACAGAATTAAGATTTCTATTTTGTCAAACCATCTTTTAATTTATTTCTCTTTATGATGACTGAGAAATTCTTTCATGAAAACTTTAAATTGTCATACTTGAAATTAGAATTATGGGGGGGAGAGAATATTTGAAAAAGAATTAATTTGGGCTCCAGTTAAAATATATATTCATATATATCTTAAAAAATCATTCCTGATTTTTTTTAGTTTTATATGAATTTATATTACACTATAGAAAAGGTAGATGTTAGATAGACATATGACAGAGAAAGATGACAGTTAGATCAGAGTGTTTCATTTTTCCTTTGAAAATACTTTAAAGTTCTTATAATCTATACCCTCAAACAGTAGTGCAACTAAAAATTATCTAGCAAACTGCTTAATAATTGGTTCAGGATATCTGGTAAGTCTTTGTCTAGTGATAAAATAGTATCTGCACTTCACAGCATGCCCCAGGATACATTTCATAATGATCATATGTTTAAAGTAAAAATATAAAATTTTATACATACTGGAAGAGACATATATGTGAGCATTTTCATCTTGGGATAGATAAAACAACCCTAACTATCTCAATATCTGGAGGCAATTTAGGAAGAATGAACAATTGACTGAAAATTTTTAAATATTCTGTACAATAATACTTCAAACAAAGTATACTAAATACACATAAAAATTGAAATTTTCCATAACCTATACTGTAGGAAGGGAGAAGAGCAATGTAATATAAAAAGAACTCCTATATACCCAGATAACAGAACAACAAACAAACAGATGTATGGGTAAAGGACAAAAATTTTAAATTAAAAAGAAAAAATGGCCAAGCTCACTTAAATAGCAATATTCAAAATAAAGCTATAATGAGAAAACATTTATCTCCTATCACATTGAAAAATCTAAGTTTGGCAATAAAATCTATTAGAGAGGACATTAGAAACAGTAATTTTAAGCTTCTGGTGGACTGAAAACTAGAAAAACCACTAAGATATCTCTCTGGAAATATAAAGAAGGAAATGGAATTATTAAATTATTATAGTTAAGTTTGTAAAATAAAAGATCAATATACAAACATCAATTTTTATATACCCAAAAGCAAACAAGTCAAATTTAAAATTAAAAAAGTAAATGGCATGAACATTTCTCTAAAAATAGAACTACCATATGATTCAATAATTCTACTACTGGGTATTTACCTGAAGATGAAAACAGTATCTCAAAAGAAAAGATATGCCCGGCTATGTTCTTTGCAGTATTATTCACATTAGCAAAAATAAGGAACCAGCCCTATCTGCCAATACAGGTGGGATGAATAAGGGGTATAGGTCCACAACTTTTGAAATATGTTAACACACCACACCCACCAGAATACTTATAATCCTCCATCTGCTTTGCTCCTGACCTTCCAAACTCCATCTCTGGCAGTTTCATCTGTAGTCAGATGACTAGGGTTTGGCTTAATTTGGTTTTGTCCCTTTACCTTACCTCTTCACATTCCACCTATGAGTGCACTCATGGAGTGTATTAGTCTTTTTTCCTCTGACTTATCTCCCTTAATATAATCCCCTCAAGCTCCATCCATGTTTACACAAATGGCAAGATTTCATCTTTTTATGGCCAAGTAGTATTCCATTGCAAATATATTCACATCTTTATCCATTCCTCTGTTGCTGGGCACTTAGGTTATTTCCATAAATCAGCTATGGGAAATAGTGCTGCAATTAACATAGGAGCGTACACCCCTTAAAATGAATATTTTTGCATTCTTCAACTAGATACTGAGGAGAATTGTTGGATTACAGGTGGTTTTATTTTTAACATTTTGAGGACCCTCTAAACTGTTTTCCATAGAGACTGGTGTAGTCTACATTTCTACCAATGTAGACTTTTCTTTTTCTCCACATCCTATTCAACATTTATTGTTTCTGTTATGAGCCATTCTCAAAGATATGAGGTAGTAGCTCATTGTGGTTTTCATTTGCATTTCTCTGATGATTAGTAATGCAGAACATTTTTTCATATGCTTGTTGGCCATGTGTATGTCTTCTTTGCAAAGGTAATGTTTAGATCCTCTACCAACTTCTGATCCTGTTATTATTTATTATCTATGAGTTGTATCAATTATTTGTATAACTTGAACATCAGTCCCTCAATGGTTGTACAATGTGTAAATATTTTCTCCTATTCACTGGGGTGTCATTGTTTTAATGATAGTTTCTTTTGTTTAGCAGAAGCTTTTTAGTTTAATGTAGTGTATTTGACCATTTATTATCTTGTCTCCCTTGCTGTATTAGGCAAGTACCCAATGACATCATTGAAGTCAATGTCACAAAGTATTTTCTTCGAAGTATTTTAATCTGTTTGGAGTTATTTTTTCTGTATATTGTGACATAGTGGAGAAGTGACCATATTTTTTTAGGATATCATAGTGATGTATGTCATAGCAAAATGACATAATATCTGGTATCTTCATATACTTTTGACTTTTAAATATTTTTATTTTTTCAGTAAAATAAGATATAGATGAAGATAGAATGACAAAAAATCAGTCATTCTGAGTATTAATGGCATATGTGGAGGTTAATTGCAATATTTCCTTCTTTTTTAGTGTTTCTAACTTTAGGTTTAAAAAATTAAAAATTAATTGAATATAACATGAAAGTTTCCTGAGTAAATTTAGCCAAAGGAACGTAAGAGAGAAAGAGAAAGCAGGGAGGAGGGAACAAAGGAAAGTCAGGAGGAAGAGAGGAATCAAAAGAGGGAGGGAGATGGACAGTAGGGAGGGAAAGTAGAGAAAAGAAACCAACCAAAAGAGAGAGCTGAGTGGAGTGATTGCCTTCAGATAATTTGAGATTCTGGTACAATAGGTGAAAATTTAGGCAGAGGTATTCACATAAACACCCAGGCACACTATTTTCCTCTGATCTCTGGCACTTCTATTGAAGTGTATCATTGGGCCTAAAACTCTGATAACTTGCACCTAGAAAATGTTCCATTTTCAGTTTGTGCATGTACATGTGTTTGCACACACACATTCATGTAAAGACACTGACTCAATGATGACCAAGAACATTTTTCCTCCACTACGAAAAGAATGAAAAATAAATTCCATATAATCCAAACAATACATAAGCACTCATTTAATTTTTACCACCAATATATCTTTATCAATAATAAAAAGTAATATGGATAGATTGATCAAAAAATACAAAGTCTAAAAGCAGTTTGGGGCTCTAATGTAGAGTTTGTGGATGACTTCTAATAATACTATTGCATATACTTGATTGTTGCTAGAAGAGTAAATCTTCAATGTTCTCCCAACAAAAAAAGAAATGGGAACTATGTGACAGGATGGAATCCTACCTCATACAAGGATGATAATCACTTTTCAATTTAAATTCATCAAGTTAGGTCCTTCCTGGTGGCGTAGTGGATTAAGCAACGCACTATGAAGCAAACTGCAGACACTGCAGCACGTGTTCAATCCCTGCTGCTGGCCAGGGAGGGGACCCACATGGTGTAGCAGATATTTCCTGCCTTGCCCACTGCTCCCCTTAGCAGTGTGTTTCAGTCAGTCTGCCTGTTCTGCTCCCTGCTCTGTCTCTGGTGAATCCTCTCACCCCCCTGGACACTGGCTTGTACCCTAGGTCTTGTATGTATAAATAAATAAATCTTTAAATTTATTAAGTTAACACTGGTCATTTTAAACTTAAACAATGTGATATCTCAATTATGTATCAATAAAGGTGGGGGGGGAGAAATAATAGAAATTATATCAATAATATAGAAAAATAGACAATACTAGTATAAGAGTAAGTGAAGAGAGGAAATATGTGATTTCTTTCCTTTCTTAGAGGCAACAGTTGACATTGCCTTGTTGTTTGATTTCCATAAGCAACAGGCATGAAAGATATTTGCTGTTGCTTTCACAGACTGTTCTTTGACTAGCTGTTTATTAGTTTTACAGAGAAGCATCAATAGATTATGCATCAATTTAAGACTACAGTTTGTTCAGTTTTAATAAAAATAAGTGTCATCCAGCAGTCTGATTCTCTTTGTCAGGATAGGTAATGCCCAGAAATCAGCTTTAATCAGGAAAATACTACTTGAATCTTCTTCATGTTGGCTCATTTGTTAGATGTCTGTCTTGATGTATCCATCACATGTTCTACTATCTCACGAACCTAAAGTGATAATTGCTGGATGCATAAGTATCATGGGGATCAGGGTAGGGTGTGTCATTGGATAAAATCCCCACTAAAATTTCAGAGATAAAACTGTCAAAGTTAGTTTCAACATTTGTGAAAATATTTATATTTAGTTGAATATGAACAAAATTGTTTCAAGGCATATTCACAGTTATGCTCTGTGGAACCTTCTTATTTGACATACTTTAAAAGTAAAAAAGTCAGTCAATGATCTAAATTTAATGGGAAAGATCTACATTATTGGGACAGAGCAAAGGAAAACCCTCATTTATTAGCTAAAACAGCTCATACACATGATTTGATCATTGTTTTCTACTATAGTTATAAATACCTGTGGTCTTCTTTTAGTCTCTGACACATATCAAAATTACTGCACTTTAAATTATGCACTACTATATTATATAAAACTCAATTCTTTTATGTTCACACCTATGCTACCTAGAAGAAATGAGTTCAGTAAAACAGAATAGGAAACAAAGTGCCATATAGCTTTTTCTGGATACTTTTCATTGCAAGAATATTTTTAACTTAGCAATTTGAGGGCTCACCTATACCTTCCTATGCACATATTCACTTGAATATATTCTTACAGGTATATGCAACTTATATCTGCTTTCTTTGAATAACAGTAACACCAAAATTCTCCATAAAAGAAGGGTATCAGGGCCTCCTTAGTGGTACAAGTTGCACTGAACAATGAAGCAGCCGCAGCCACTGCAGTAGAACTTAAATCCCCAGCCAGGAGTGACCCACATGGTACAACAGACCTCTCCTGCCTCACCTGCTACTCCCCTCAGCAGTATATTTCAGTCAATCTGCCTGTTTTGTACTCCCACGCTGTCTCTGGTGAATCTTCTCACCTCCTGTGACTCTGGCCTGTACCCCAGCTCTTATATGCATAAATAAAAATCTTAAAAAAATAAATAAAACCTGCATTTAAAAAAAGGAAGAAGAAAAGTATCAGCCAGTGACTCAATCTTTAGTGAGAGTCTTAGTAAGTATCAAGAAGAGTCAATATCAATAATGATGGGGACAATAAATGTATGGGGACATGTTAATGCATAACAGCAAGAAACTGCACTGGAAAGTTTATCACTGATTGTCTTCTAAAGGCTGTCACTTTACAGGGAAGTAAAATGACACCTAATATAAGTGACTTTTCTTAGGCCATTTGCCTATTTAATTGCATCATCACAATAAGAACTCGGTTTCCCGACCCCCACCTCCCCAGTCTCATCAAACCATCCAGCCATGATCAGTGGTCCTAACAAAGCCTTCAATCCAGGATAGGAGTGGTTGAACCTTCCAGCCCCTCCTAATAGGAAGAACTTAGATACCTTGAATGCCTAAATTTAAGTAGGCCAAGTATTTGATGGCTGTAGAGCAGTAGTTATAAAAAATGATATTTTATCTGGATATGGGAAGCAACATTAATTATAAGATGCTTTCTATCTCTAATAACAAAACTGCTGTCATAAAATAGACTACAATACATTTAATTAATTGATTATAAGACCAATAATAAAATGCAATCACAACTATATTTAATGTTTTATTTAATATATTAAGCATATTTAATATTTTATATATTTAAGAGCTATATTAAATGTATTATATATAATCACAATTTGCAAGGTATTTCATATACTTACTATTCATCCATTAGGTATTGGTTTAGAAACTGCTCCATCTTTAACACCCTCTCTAACCTCTGTAGACAGAATCAAATGCCCCTGCCATGTGCTTCTCTAGCACTTAGCTTCCTTACCTACTTATGTCATCTCCAGCCAAGCCCTCTGGAAACAGAAATTCTTTCTATCTCACTCACCAATGTATACTCAAACCTAGTAGAGTACCTGGCATATATTAAACACTAAATATTTTTTAATCAATGAATAAATATGCAGGAAAATAAGCAAAAGAAATGGGAGAGATTTGAGAGAGACAGAAATAAGCTTGGAATGTCAAGTGTTTACTGTAGATGACAGCTATGTAGACTGAGGGTCAGGTCCTCTGCGGTTTTCTCTTTCCTCCATTTCTGCACCAACAAATTTTCTAAAACCTCCCTACAATATCATAATGGACCTTGTGACTTCAACTCTAATAGGGTGATGTGAACTAATAGGAATGTTGATGTCTTTTTACCTTTGGTCCATCTAGAAAATGTTTTTAAGTCAGAACTGCCTGAAAGCTTCTTTTCTAGCTAATAGTACTGTGACTATTCAGTAGGAACACAGTTTTCTTTGGGCACCTTTTGTATACACTTTAGCTTTCTTTATCAAACAAACAGAATACACTGGAAGAAAGATGGTAGAGATTATCTCCTTCCTATGACTTTGTAAACCTCACATAAGGACTTGAAGGTCTGGGAAGTGAAAGATAGGGGATTTTATCTTTCACGAAATAATCGCAAACGTAGTTAAACCAACTACACCCTGGAGACCTGTACTGATTTTTAATGGGAAGTGAAAGTCACATGGTCTTGGTTGAATGTGACTTTTTCAATCCCAGGATAGCTGATCAATAAAATAATTCTGGCACCACTTAGGCTAGAATAAAATGGCCAACAGAAATGTGGACTATAACTAACATCCAAATTTCTACACCAAATAAATGATACTATTTTCCCTACTTCGTTTCCTCTCCATACTTCTCCCAGTTTAAGCCCTCCTAGGAATCATTCATCATCCTTGTAAACCCAAATGGCTGACTTTATAAATATATGTTTATAAAATGCTCGCACTGTGCTTTGCCTCTTAGACTCCCTTGAAATAAAGCAGCCATAATCTCTGTGACAGCTGCTGCCATTAACGCCTATCATAAAAGCTGGTAAAAAGGCAGAGATAGTGATTTACCATTCATTGCTATGCTTGTATATCCTCTTCCTAATAAAAATCAGGGAAATTATTACTTTCTGAAAGCTTAGCACTTCAACATTTGTATTTTGAACCTCTTCTACTGTAAGATTTCAGTGTTCCTCATGCTATTTTTTTCTTCCCAAGGAGCTGCCAATGTAAATGTGCCACACTTGAGCTCAATGGCATACTCAGCTGAAAGAGCATATGTCCTACATCTATAGTGGAAAATTTGGTGTTTAGTGAGCAATGAGGTGAGCTATAACTCAGATTTAGAGATAAATGCTGTTTGAGACTCCAGTTTCATTTATGGATATAATATAATTTGAAAAGCTTAGCTATCTCTCCTGTAAGAATTTCACTCCTAAGATTTAGGTAAAAAATAGTGTTGCTACAATGTTTGACATGAATACCTTTTTCTTGATTTATCCTTTATTTATGTTTCATCTAATACATTAATATAAATGTAGTCAAACAACACAAAAAGTACATAGTGTAAGGCATACCAAATGCTGAAATCATTGGCACATGGATATGGATATGATGGAGAACCCCAAGAATATATGGGATTAATTTGATTTAGCTTGATATTTCACATGGTATCTTCACTTAATTCAAAATTATATTGTAGAAACACTAGAAGTTTTAAAATGAAATTTTTGACCTAGCCATGTTACCACTGCAAAATTGTTATCTCCTCCAAAATACCACAGTGCCATTCAATGGAATATCACTAGTGCATACCCCACAAAGGCAGTTTTAGTCATGCATGGACGTAACTGCCTTAAAGAATCAAAAAAGCAGAGGTCTAAACAAAAACATTTATACTTATTACATTGATACAGTCTATCATCCCCCAAAAGATTGCCAAAGCATAATGTCAATTCCACAATTTTAAATTCCATTTATTCTTTCACTTAACAGATATATATACACAGTACTTACTAGTTAGAAGTCACATTACTGGATGTTAGAAATAACAATGGAGAACAAGACAAATACAATATATTCGCTTATGTATTTTATTCTAAGAGTAGAAATTCAGGTAAACAGACAAACTAAAAGCAAAGTTACTTGATACTGACTTAAATGTTGCAAAGAAAATTACAGTATTATATGTAAAGTACACTATTACATTCAGAGGTAGAAAGTCCCATATTATATAAAAATTGCATTTGCCATTACTCCCTAGTAAATTCACCATCACTGCTCTTTCCTAATCATCAAACAGAATTAAGCTGTTCTAGTAAAGCTTTATACACAATTTTGTCTGAAATATTTAGGGAAGGGGGTTTACAAGGAAATTAGAGCTGTGAAAGTAGATTCAGAAGATATAAGCATGAGTTCTCTGGTTTTAATAGCTATCAGTGGTATCAGTCATATACAGATTTTTCTGCATGGATGGACAAAGAACCTGAGAAAACTAAAGGAGTCTGTAATTTCAGCAGAGTGCTTACTATGATGCAGATTGAGACCTCAAGAATACACATAACATTACTAATAGTTAACATTTATTGAGCACTTACTAAAGTGTCAAGACTGTGCTATGAGCTTTCATATATATTACTTCAAAGTTTACAATAACCTAGTATGTTACTATTATTATTCTCCTCATTCTGTAAATGAGGAGTTAGAATTTTTTTAATTTCTTCATCCAAGACCACACAGTTAATGAATAAGGGCTCTAGAATTAAAGTCTGAGCATTCACATCCTATTTTGATAAATTCTCCTACTTAGATTGGTCAAGTTACAATCAACTGATGGGGAGGATTGTATATAAATATTAGTAAAATGTAAGGTAGACACCAACAGACATGATTAATAGCATTATATGTTCTCCCAAAGAAATAAATATCACATCCAACTGATACTATAAAAATCTGTAGCCCCAAAATTCAATGACCACACTCAGGAACACATTCCAGGTCCTACAAAGCACTTTCTTTTAAACAACCTATTCCACTAATTTCTATCATGACTTCAACTGAAATATATAATTTCTCTCTCTTCCTCAATTATAATTCAAAATTTTTCCTGTTCTAGACCTCTTTGTTCCTATTTATTATTATTATGTACTTAGAGCTCTATATCCCTCAATAAAGTTCCCTGTAGGTCAGGACTCTCACCATACTTTCTCCCAACCTCACTGCCTATAGTGTTAATAAATAGCCAAGAAATGCTCATTCAGTCAGCTGTTAAGTACCTTGGTGACCATACTAATGTAGCACAATACTGTGACCTCAATTTAAATGCACTAATGTTAACTCAACACTAAATTAAATGATTTCTTAATACACAAAGACTTTTTGAAATATTTAAGTATTATTTTACAAGAGTTTCAAATGGACTACTATACTAAATAAGAAGAATGTTAGAGCAATTAAAACTACTAACATTTTCTCAAAAAGAAAAATATGCACATATGTACAAGGAGCCAGACTTAATATAGCAAACACATGCCACATGTGCACACCGACTCCTATCCTGCAGGAAACACTTAATCAATCATGACATTTGTTTCTTCTAAGTTTGAACTGATCTTTAACATCCTCCTTTAGCATGGCATTCTAGTAGTTTCTCCCAAATGACAGGTGGCTCATTATCACTTAACAAACACTTGTCATGCTTGACCTGGATCAAGTCACATAATTTTCCTATCTGTAACATTTTACCATTTAGTATTTCTTCCAGTGAGGAAAGAAAGCATATGGGCATCTCAGGGAAATCTGAGATAACCAGGGTTCCAGATTTTATTTGAACCAGCCAAGTCCCAAGAGTTAGTCAATAATTCATTGTTAATCATCAGCAATAGGTTTTCACTGCTTGATTTTTTTTAATTAAAATACTACCAAAAAAATATGACTAGCTGTGTAAGAATCACCAGGGTAATTTTTTAAGCATCTAGATCCCTAGTCTTGCATCAACATCCATAGTGAAAGTCCACAAACCATGTGAATATATGTATGTTATGATATATAGTCAGGTTTAGGTACTGCTGTATTTGTGTGTCTATAGGTATATTTTCAATTGTATGTACTTGAAAACAGAATGCTTTTTTTCCAAAACGACATCATCTTGTTATTCCTTATTTTTAATCTTAAATATCTTTCATTAGTGAAATGATGGGACTAATAAACAGCAGTACTGAGGGCATTTGGGGGCTTACATTTTTACAGCCATATGCTACATAGCAAAAGCTTCCTTTTACTGAAATTTTGCTGATCTTTTAAATGCAAGACTCTGAAAACAATAAACCTATGATACCCACTCCTCAGACTAGACATACCTGCACATCACAGTGAAATAAGGGATTAGATAAACCTGGCATTTTCATTCAATAGTGAAGAATCCTGGAAAATAACACAGCCCAAGGGGAACATATATCACAAGTATAAGCTAAACTAAGCAATAAATCCTTCTCTGAGATGTTAAAGGTAATTTTAGTGTTTGTCATACACCTGGTCCTGGCATAGCCCTAGGCATAGTCTTTAAGTCTATTTGCCATTCTCTTAACTCTACTGGAGTTAAAAAAAGGATGGAGAAAAGAAAGGGGCAGGCAGTAAGGTAAGAAGTAAGAAAAGCCAAGCTTTTCATTTAAACATCTGCAAGATATTAAGGTTTGGAAAACCCTTAACAGAATGGCCTGCAAAGAGGGTGGAAACTTTTTCTCCACTTTTCCAAAGACCTCTGGATAGCTTGGTCACTCAGATCTTTCAGCATGCATGTGGTAGTGACAGCTTGTTGGAAGAAGTTGTTGCCATGAGCAGGGAGAAACCAGAGTGCTTGGTCAACTAGGGCAGCCAAACTCAGAAAAGGAGTCAGCAGTCTTTAGAAAGAGCAGATCCAAGTGCTGGCATAGTATCCAACCACAACAATGACCCCCGGTAGCCATGTCCAGTAAGGAGTGGTGCTCAAGGAATGCCACTGGTTCCTTGAGAGCATTTTATGAGAAACCTCCCAGAAACACTTGATATAAACGAGAATTCTTTGTAAGGGTTTCAAAACTAGCAATAGTGGGCTCTGGTAAAAAACCTGAAAGTTTGATACATTCTATAACTCTTTCAAACCCTAGTGTATACTAAAGTACCCCATTTTAAATCTCAACGTAGTGTAGCCCACAGAGCAAGCATCCTCTATGAAATAAGAAAGCAAGGCACACTAGCAAAAGCTATAGCAACGCTCCCTCACAATCCCATGGTAAGTTTTGGGTTACTCTTTTGGTTGCATAACCATGGTTGCATAAATACTCCAGTAGAATGAGAAATGATCATAGCAGAAAAAGTAATATAAATCATGATCCAAACATCTCCACAGAAAATATTTTTTACAAATTATACTAGAAATAAATAGGGGTGGCTGCCTACTCCCTAGTAACTCTATATCCAGTACATGAGTTTTATACCAATTAGTCTACCAGACAAAGACCTCACTCCATGGATCAGTTGAGATGGTCTACCCTGCTCAGTTGGCCGTAGCAATTGTTGCAAAAGTCAAATTAGAATTCCTAGCTATTTCAAACAAGAAATAATAGGATTAATCCATTTTTGCTGTGTCTTTTTCTCTTTTTTTTCTTATTGAGCACCCATACCATTAGAAAAAAAGTTCATCTGTACTAGGAACAAAGACATTGGCAAACAAAGAAGCAGAGGACAGATGGAAAGGGAGAATGTACAATGGTATTCAAGGTTCTACTTTCTCTCTCTGAGGTCCTTAGAACTATCACGGGTTTTATGGTAACTGAATTTCAAAGAATTCATTTAACTGCGTGAGCTATTCTCAGTGCCCGAATAAATTCCTTAGAGTTGGTTTTCTGTCACTTGCAACCAAAAGAATCCATGCCATCAGTTAAGATATTTTTAGTTTCAAGTAAGAAAAGTTTACTAACAGTATCTGAAACTTCAAGAATATGTATCATTAGCAAGTCTAGAGGTGGTACCATTTTGTTAAATGCCATCAAGTTCCTTTTTCTCCTTCCACTTTGCAACTCTCAAGGAATAAATTTTTTTCTCATTTGCTGCCTTGTGGTCACAGGATGGCTGCCATACCACTAAGTATCATGTCATAACATCCAAAGCAGGAAAAGAGAAAGGGAGACAAATGAACTCTATCACTTACCAGGAAAGTCTTCTAAGAAAACCTCAGCAAATTTCCTCTTATATCTCATTGACTAGTTCTGTGAGGGCCATGATTATCCCCATGACTGGGTACTTTGCTAACAGCATTATATTATCAAGGAAAAAAGAGAAAATGAGGTTGAAGTGAGTACCAAACAGTATCTAACTCAATTCTACAAGGGATTTAAAAGTTCAAATTCAAAGACTATAATTGTAGTCATATGTCAACCTGGATTTTTGAATAATGGTGGTGATTTTGATGATGACAGATATTTCTAAGTGCGGACCAGGCCCTATCCTAAGAAATTTCATAATTCTTAAGATAGTTCACTGCAACTTCACAACATTCAATGAGATACATATTATTATTACTACCACTATATCAGACATGAGGAAAAAGACATCTAGAAACTAAGTAACTCATGCAAAACTGTTTGTCTAGAAAGTATGACATTGAGGTTTGAACTCACAATATCATACCTTGGAGACAAAGACCTTTCTTTTGTATTGAAATATACTAGGTTATTTCCTCTCTAAAATCAAAAGAAATAATACTGAGAAAATATGAACTATTGTGCACAGGAAAAGCATTATTTCTCTCTAGACTGACCTTGAAATATATTGGAAACATATTTCCAAATACATTAATTCCAAAATACAGCTCATTCCCACTAATCTCCTCTCTGGTTCTTTCTATGCACATAAATGATAGGGCATAGAACTAGAAAATCCTTTGTACAGGGAAACACAGAACAATTCAATTAATAATTTCAATTTCATTTGGCATTAAAGATGTTTTAAAATTAGATATCTTTATCTCAATGAAAGCTAGACCATTAAATGAAAAGAAGTCCCTCTGAAGATTGGGAATTCAATGGCACTAGTCAATGGATTTAAAATTACAAAGACTTAAAGCCCAGGCAGAATTTTATAGTATCTTTTTTTTTCTCGTGACTTTGGATAGTAGGCCTTGGGAGAAATGATTTCGTTCTAAAGAGGAATGAGAAGCTAAAACTTAAAGAAAAGAAAAAGTACTCTTAAAATTATAGAAAGGCAGGTGACATTACAAAGTGTATTATCATTCTCTAAGCAGAGTATATTAAAAACAGAGGGGAACAAAGTAAATTTAGATTAAGACAATCTAAAAGTTAAGTAAACAGGGTTTATTAGAATTTAGGAATCTATTTTTCTGTTCTTATTCTTAATGATTTCAACTGTTAATCATACAAGCAAACTTTTTAAAAAAGAGTATAATTCTTGTCTCAACAGTTTCCCTTTAATTAACTCTCTGGACTAATGTCAGCCAATTGTTTTCAAACGGTGATTAACTTCTGCTCCACTGTGTGAACAGTGACCAAGCTGTGTCTCCATAGCAGCTGTCATTTCATACCTGAAGAGGCAAAAGAGATGACTGCCTGCTGAATTGGTATAATAACTGTAGAACATTAAAATGAAAATGCCCTTGAAATCTTCAATAGACAATGTTAATAACTTCTACTTAGTCACATAGATGACTTTTCCCCCCATCTCTAACAGAAAATGATCAGAGGAAAGGAGTATCAATATAATTCTATACATTAAAAAATATTGGAAATTTAATGTTAAGCAACCAAGGTTACTCAAGCTATTCTTACTCTATATAACAAATAATTAGCTCAGTTGAGTGATTAGAGTTAAGTGGAAAAAACTAGTACTCGAAGTATGAATTTATTCATTCATATTCAGCACCTTCATTTGTCCAAGCACTGGACAAGGACCATGATAAATATGAGGTACACCTAAACTTTGACATCAAATTTGCCATATAATCTACCAAATATAAAGAAACCAGAAATCCATCTATCTCCTAAAACTGATACAAATTTTGTCCTAATTCAAATCTGTGCACCCCAATGATCATGCATGTAATTTTTTTTCTTAACTTTTCCTGGGTATAAAAAGATATTTTCATATATCCATAATTTCAAAACACTTAAAAGTCAGTCTATCAGTAAACCTGTTGTCTGGTAATTTCTGTATATGTAGAGATATCAAAATACTCAGCATCAGATCATTAAGGTGTGTGAAAGACTTAAAGCTGATAATTACCTTTCCAAAATTCTAGTTTAAAGTAGAAACTAAACCTCAAGAAACATTGTCAACTCAAATTTTCATGCTTTAACTTGATCATTTTCTTCTTTGCAGAGAATTTTTCATGTCCTGTTCTTCAGAGCAGATTCTATTGATTAACATCAGTAATGTTTTTAAATATATGATAGACAGTACTCTACCTAAATATATTTACCTAAATAAATATATTTATTTATTCAGTAATTATTGAGTACCACCCACCCCACTCACTCCCACGGTGGCACAAGGGGTTAAGGCACTATGAAGCATCCGCAGCCACTGCAACATGAGTTTGATCCCGGGACAGGGAGATGACCCATATGGCGAAGCAGACTTTTCCCGACTTGCCCACACCTCTGATCTGTACCCCAGCTCTTGTAAGCATAAATAAATAAATATTTTTAAAATATTAATTATTATTGAGTACCTGTATGGACCATATATGATGTCATGTAATGGTGAAATACAGACTGAGTCTTTTGAAACTTCTAGTTTTATGGGGAAACAAATATTTGTTTCAAATCATACTCAGATTTGAATGTGTAAAACTGCAAGAAGTGATTTTAAGCAGGAAGTACTCAGCATTATAAAAGCACACAGAATGACTTGTTAGAGGAAATGAGAGATGGCTTCCTTACACAAATGATCATCAAGGGGAGAGAGAGAAAAAAAGTTAGTGTTCCAATCAGAGATAAGAATATATGGAAAGGATGTTCGCAAGAGGAAACGTGATATGAGGCATGAGTTCTCTCAAAGTATATTCATAAAATATAAGATCCTGCTTGCACTTTCCATGATGATACTTTCATGGATGTGCCATGAAATTGCCCAGTAATAAGACAATGTATGTTACAACCAATTAAATGCAGGAGCAGATGAGAACCCAACTGTCTTTAATTAAACCAGATAGCAGTATAAGTTCTCTTGCTAATGTTTTTTCATGGAAAAAATATAACTAATCTTTGTTTAAAATATTAACATGCATAAATATCATAATTATTTATAATTATGATAAATATGAATAGCTATAACACACAAAGGAAAACTCCTTGGCATCCTCAATAAATGTTTGAAATCTGCTAACTTGAAGACATTGGGAAAGGACAATGCAACTGAAACAGAACGAAAGAGATCATCTTCAGAATACTGTTTCCCTTTTTTTCCTGCTTACTTATCACCAGTATTCTACTTACATCCTTATGATTTACAGAAAACAACTCAATTTATCTTCACAATCACACAGACATGCAAGTGTGTATATATTTTTCATGATCACTCTCATCTCATGTTTGTTGTTTTCTAATTAAACTCATTCTAAGAAAAAATAATTTTAAATTATTTACATAGTTCTCACAATTCATTTTTATACTGTACAGTGCCAATTTTAAAAGAAAATGTAAGACCATTCAACTCATATGCAGAGTCACAAAGTATTTGTACTTCATACATGGCATACGTATTCCATTCCATAAGAATAGTAGAAATGCTACCACTAATCCTATTTTAATTATTAATACACCCATTCCACCAATATTTCCACCTTTAATTTGCTGATTAACAGCAAATAATCAAAGTAAGAGAAATTATAGACTATCCTCTTTCCGTTTCCTCTCGCATAATTGTCGGCATAAGTAGTTGACTAATACAGAGAAATACCATGAGGAAGGAATGAAAGGGTTGCATGATCATTGACTTTTTTTAGAAACTCTATTGCCCTTTTTTTGTTTGAAGCAAGCCTAGTTCAAATGCAAAGCAAGTCACCCTCACTTATTGCGATGGGCTAAATAGTAGTCCCCCAAATATATCCATCTACTAATCCCCAGAACTGTGAATATGCTGGCTACAGAAGGAATCTACCATACCTGATTAGATTAAGAACTCTGATGGGAGAGTATCTTGGAGTATCTGCACAGGTGCAAGTGATTCCTATTTAAGAGGAAGGCAGGAGAATCAGAGTCAGAGAATGCGACAATGGAAACAGAGGAAGCAATTGGAAAATGCTACAAAGAAAGCATTTTCCACCTTGCAGAGGGTGGGGCCATGAGTCAAAGAATGGAGAGACACCCTAAAAGCTAGAAAAAGCAAGGGAATAGATAGATTCTGTCTACCCACCAATAGAAAAAATACAGGGAAAATTCAGAAACCAGGAAAAAAAAATGCTGCCAAATATACTAAATTGTTTTTCCTTATTTCAGTGCTGTGTCTCATCTGATGTTGTTGTTTACTATTTAATATCATTCTAAGCAAAAAATAAAATTTTAAATTATTAGTATGAATTTTATGTTAATCTTAGCCTTGTAAGATAAATTTCAGACATCTAACTTCAAGAATGTCATAAAATAACCACTGAAAGAAGCGATATGAAAGGTAGAATATAATATTAAAGGAATGGCTGAGTTCAGATTATATTAACATAGATGAGGACGACAGCTTTCAATTACTGGAGAATATTAAACTAAAGGGAAGAGTCATGTTTTGTAAGACTAAGAAAATAAAAAAAGAGATGATAAGGTAAAATATTTAAGAGTAGTACAAAAATTGTTTTCCTACAACAATACAAAGATTCCTAAATTGAATTAAGAGACATAATCTAAATATGTGAGCTTCTAAGAGAGATACCTAAAGTAAATGGTATTAAAATGGTCTTAAAAGATAGGCAGAGATTTATCAAATTGAGAACAAAATGCCTGTAACCACAAACTTAATATAATCAAGAATTGACTGTCCTACATTAACATGACCTAACAATTCCAGTAAATTCTTGTCCAGGAAAATATAGCTCCAAATAATGTTAGTTTGTTTCATAAATACCAAAATCCATTTATCCAAACAACAGACAGCTCAACTTGCCGCCTACTTTGACATTCGGGTGAATAGCCTCCTTCATAGAAGACAGATCTCTTAAATGTGAAAATCAAATAATCTTATGCATCAAGATATGCTGCAAAACTTTTATCTTGCTTGTTGTGTCTACAAAGCCTAACCATAATATCAAAAACTTTGCTCAATTCTACTTACATCTCTTTATTGAAGACCCACCTTAAACCAAACCCCAGAACTCCTTAATTCTCATCCAATGGTGATTTTCTCCTTTACTGAACAGTAAGTAATAAATTCATCTTCACTTGAATAATCTGTTATTTGAGCCCATTTTCTGGGTTGACAGTCAACAAAATAACCTCAAAAAAAAAAAAACTAACGTCGATTTTCAGTGAAATAAATAACAAAAAACAAAGCTAGATGTTATTTTATGTTGATTAAAAGATAAATCCACAACAAAGATAAACAATCACAAGCCTTTAAATGCTAAATAATGCATTGTAATAGAAATAAAGTTCAAACTGTTAAAAGTCAGTAAGAAATTCATAAAAACCAAACTGCTCTTAGTGAACTTAATGTTGTTAAAAAGAAAGGAAAACAGACAAATGCAAATAAGTTGAAATAATAATTTCAGACAAAATAAGTTTTAAGGCAAAAAAGCAAAATACTCAAAGAACATTTCTCATTTAGAATTAGACTAATTCAACTAATAACTTTAAGTCCACAACTACAGATGAATTTCTATGACCAACAAAATATCTTCCCAAGTATATTGAGAACAATGATTTAAAAAAAACAAAACTCATAGCTTACACTCCTTAATAAGAAATCTAAAGTTCCTAAAGCAAGTATTATTCAATCCAGTCACCAGTAACAGTGCCATAGAGCAAGAAATTAATAATTTATTTTACGTAATCAAAGTGAAAATGTATAACATATACCTACATCACAACTGGCTTAAAGAGAAAATTTAAAAAACAATTACACATTATATCGGAAAAAAATTAAAATGAGAATAACTTATCAAAGCTTATGGGTTATAGTCAAAGCAATTTTCATCATAGTAATAGCTATACTATTTTCCAGGAAAATACTATTTTCCAAGAATGGTGTTAAGCATATTATATGCATTTTATTATTTAATTCTAACATCTTTTTGATGAAGATATACTTACTAGCTTTAGTTTATACACACAGAAATGAGGCTTAGAAAGCATAAGCTAGGAAAATAAAACTGAATTTATATAAAGTAATCTATTATATCATAAGAATCAAAGTAGAAACAAAAAATATATAATCATTGCAATATTTTTAAAATACACTTAATAAAATTCAGCATTCATTAATTTAAAGAAAATTCATAAACCAGAAACAGCATTTTTTGTTAGAATCATTAGATTATTTATCTAAAGCTAGGATTTACATCATACTTAAAAATGAAGTCCAAGAGAAGTATTTCTAAAGTATAAGACTTGTTGAAAAAATACTAAAGATTCTACACTCATATAGTTTAGAACATTTGAATGATGTAAACCTTCCTTTACCATGTGACAATAAAGATATATTTAAGGTCCTGGGAATTTCTGCAATTACAGAAACATAAGCTTTCTTTAAAATTAGTACTAATAAACTAGAAATTAAAATGGGTATTTTTCTATCTCCATTTACCTGAGAACCATAGAGTTTAGGAAAAATAGATCACATTCCAAATTAGGTTCTAGATCAACTACATGAAAACAACCAGAGATGGCTGAAAATGATTTTGAAAACCTTAGTACTCACTTCAATTTTAGTACCACTAACATATATATACAAGATTACAAGTTAAAATGGGAAGATTATTTCTTTGGGAAAAAATTCTAGGGCATTTTCCCTTCACCATCCCTCATCCTCATGGAAACAGGAAGGGAAGGCCTTGAGCATATCTTGGAAAACCTGTTACCCCTAAAGTTCAAGAAGACACAAAAGTCAGTGTTTGGCACATTCCTGAGAAATGCTAAAGCAAAACCATTGAAATAACCCAGGTATAATGTACTATAGGAATTAACCATTCTTACTTATATCTCAATTTCTAAAAAAGCAATTAACTACTTTTATCTTATAAAAAGAGCAAAAATGCTATAGTATTCTAGTAATTTCACTCTACTGTTGTACCTCCATGTTTATCAATCAACTAATTTTGATTTCTTCTATCTTCCTAGTCACCTACTTCTATTCAACTTATCCAAATTTAATTCAAAGTTCTGTCTCTTCTACACCCAGGCTTTTGCCCAAAGGTATCTCATCTGAACAGGAAATGTTCTCTTCTTTCATCCCTTGTGCCAGTACATAGTTACCATTTTGCCTGCACAACAAATACAGATAGACTTGTTTTTATCACTTGAAAGCTGAAGAATGTCATTTACATTGACCAAGTAGTTCTCTTGAGGCTTCTGATATGAATGGCATTTCTCATTGAAGGTTATACATGTTTTTCTCCCCCACAAAATTAGAAAATGGTTCTGATTTCATATTGCCTTCATGATCTACCTCTCCATCAGATCATGTTTCCAATAAAACTAGACCACGTGTTTAGGAGAAAAATTTAAATAAAGAATACCTTATCCTATTCTCCTTCTTCATTTCTATTTCTCAAAGAACCTTTTTGCAAAGTAAAAGGATAACATTCAGAAGACTGATAATAAATGTCCTTAAAACTCTGGCATATATGAAACATATCCTTTCATCTTTGTGGTTATATTTTGTTCAGTGTTATGCCAAGATGAAATCAGTCAGGAACTGGTTTCAAACAAAATTTTACTTCAACCAGCTTAAGGGACTAAATTGAAGAATTAATGAGAACTGTGACTCCATTAAAATAATAAATATAATTTGGAGATGTGCCAAAAAACACAGATTGAGATGGCACACAGATTTTTTGTTGTTATTTTGTGGGGTTTTGTTGTTTTTCATTAACTATGACGATCTCATGATCTGTAGTTCTTGCCAAACCAGGAATATGACTGCAAAATTAAACTGCCAGAAACATCTCATAACTAAATTTTGGCATCACATAGATTGTCATATTAGACAATTGATGCTTCTGTTTTTCCACAAACCTATGACTTGTGCCATTCTCCAGTATGAGCTCAACTATGAAAAATTCAGCCCATTAGCCATTCCAGAAACACAAACACCTCACTAAACAGAAAAGGAGCATATGCTTGGATATGTAAACATTTCACATACTACAACTGAACTGCTGCAATATTCCTTTTGTCAAGGATTCAAAATAATTTTATAACATTTTATGTGCAGGAAACCAGGCAAATTTTTTTAAAATCACTTTTGAATTTACAATGATTTTAGGGAAAAATTCATTCAAAGTCAGAATTACTTATTCAAATATGCCTTAAATCATGGTACTGGAACAAAAACAGACAGATAGACCAATGGAATAGAATAGAAAGCCCAGAAACAAACCCACAAACTTATGAACAACTAATCTTTGACAAAGGAGCAAAGAATATACAATGGAATAAA
>JAGFMF010011712.1:1410502-1432351 GCA_019455555.1 Galemys pyrenaicus
GTTGATCTGCCTGTTCTGCTCCCCGCTCTCTGTGGTGAATCTTCTCACCCCCCTACACCTCTGGCCTGTACCCCAGTGCTTGTATGCATAAATAAATAATAAAAAAAAGAAAAAAGAAAAATAGATTGACTATATGATCCACCAATGCCAGAAGAATGCAAAAAAAAAAATTACAAAGGGACTCCTATGTTCATTGCAGCTTTATTTGCAATAGCTAAGCTATGAAAACAATCTAAGTGCCCAAAACCAAATTAGTGGATTAGGAACATATGGTATATACACAATGAATTACTACTCAGCTATAAAAAAGAATAAAGTCTTGATTTTTGCATCAACATAAATGGAGTTGGAAGGGATTGTGCTAAGATCAGTCAGAAGAATAAAGGTAAATATCAGATGGTATCATGTACATATGGAACTTAGAGAAACAAAACAAAGGATCAAATAAGATTAATCCAATAACAAACCCTAGAAATATGACTGTAGAATGAAGGCTACCATAGACGAAGGGAAAGGAGAAAGAGCAAAGTGGGTGGAAGGAAAAGTGGATTACAGTGGAAGACTATGGGTGCCTTGTTGGTAGATGTAGTGCGGTAATATACTTCTGAAGAGATATGATCCTAGACTTCTAAATCTTATATATAATTATAAACCAGTGTTAGCTCAATAAAAAACATTATCTTTTTGCTCTTAAAAAAATTGTAAACTTGGGGCCTCCCTCATGATGCAAAGGGTTAAGCACCACACTACAAAGCATCTGCAGTCACTGCAGCATGAGTTCAATACCCAGCCAGGGAGGGGACCCACATGGCGCAGCAGACCTCTTCTGTCGCCCCTGCTCCTCCCCTCAGCAGTGTACTTCAATACATCTGCCTGTTCTGCTCCCCACTCTGTCTCTGCTGAATCCTCTCACCACCCCCCCACATACATACACATCTGGCCTGCACCCTAGTTCTTGTATGCATAAATAAATAAATCAAAAATAAAATTGCAAACTGACTTAAAGAGATACTATCCTTAAGGAAAAGAGAATCTGATAATATAACCCTTTTTCATAGTATTTAATTTATCAAGATAAATATTAAAATTCTTCTAAAAAGATACTGATTATTTATATAAATATGGACAAAAATTATTTTATATACAGAATTTTCTGATTTCCCAGTTCCCAAACCTAATTTCCATTTTGACCTAATAATGTGAAAAGTTCTGGATCATGTAGTCATTCAACAAATAGTTATTGAACACCTACTATGTGCACCAAGTGTTAGAGGCTGGCATTCAAAAATACGTAAAGCGTAGTCTTTGTTCCCAAGTCCTCTTTTTTTTTTTAAAGATTTATTTATTTATGTATACAAGCACTGGGGTACAGGCCAGAGGTGTGGGGGGTGAGAAGATTCACCACAGACAGAGCAGGGAGCAGAACAGGCAGATCAACGGAAGTACACTGCCGAGGGGAGTAGCGGACACAGCAGGAGAGGTCAGCAGGAGAGGTCTGCCGTGCCATGTGAGTCCCCTCCCTGGCCGGCAGCAGGGATCGAACTCATGCTGCAGTGGCTGCGGTTTGCTTCATAATGCGTTGCTTAACCCACTGCGCCACCAGGGAGGCCCCCCAAGACCTCTTAACAGTCTAGTAGGAAGAATAAGTGAGTTGATACACAATTAGAATGCAATTCTAATTCTACTGTCACTGCTATATAGATGTTAAAAATAAACTGTTTCTAGATTAAGAGAACAGGTAGCTAGCCCACACTGAGGGACAGAGCAATCATGAAAATCTGCACCCAGGAGAAGCAGTTCTAGAAATAAGCTATACAGAATGAAAAGGAGTTAGCAAAATTGTTTTAAGGAAAAAAAATATTATATACAGATACAGAGATGTGAGAGTTGACACAGAAAATCCTGGGGACTGCAAGAAGTTCAGCATGACTGGATTTAAATGAGAAGTAGGGATAGCGAGGTGGGGCAGGGGTTCAGGGGGAGAGGGCAGAGAGTAGTTAGAATGAAAACTAAGACCAAATTATGAAAAATCTTCTTAAGGGCAATGAAATAATGCTCCAATTTAATAAGTGTTCACCAAGAACTGTTCTCTTCTTTCATATGTTCCTCTATAGTATATGAAATGCTATACTTCCCATACCTTGGAGTTAAAAGGGTGAAGGGACTGACCAGTTCTGACAAAAAGACTATGACAGAAGTGTTATTTGTCACTTCTGGTCTAAGGCATAGAAAAGCAGTGTGGTCTTCATGTACTTTTCTACCTTCACTACAGCAATCAGGAGCTTCTGCCCACCTGGATCCTTGAGTGACTATGTGAGGCATAGTATTTTTACCAAATGTGTAATTCAGATTCCTGAACCACAGGGGACACAGAGTAAATAACACTTAAGCCTTTCCTTTGTAAAGTCACTGAGATTTTCAAGCAGTTTGCTACCTCAGTATAACCTAGCATTTATCTAACACAGGGTATAACAGCATGAAAATTTAATCAGAGAATCACTTAAGGAGACTTGAATTCTGGAAAAGACATGTTGATTGTACAGTGGAATACAGAATAGGAAGGCCAAAGGTGATTATAAGGAAACAAAGCAAAGGTTAACCAATAATTCAGTCAGTGGGTGTATCCCCATGTTAACCATACTTACCTCCTTCCAAATAAGCCTTATGATAAAAAGTACTAGGTAATACTGGGCCCTAACATGACAAGGCCAAGGGTTTCCTTGGGCCCGTCTTCTTCCAGAATAACTGCATATAGAAATTTTCTACCAGACTCTTGTAATCACACAAATAGCCCAAGAGTCTAGGTCTCCAGGTAGAATAACAAACTCCCAAGTTAGTAGAAAAAGTGCATAAAGCAACTTTTCCTAAATTGCTCTGAAAATCCTTTCTTTTGTGCAGCACTTACTCTGAATGTGTAGATTCAGAGGAATCACAGGAGGAAAGCCCTCAGGTACTATTCACTCTCTACCTATCTCATAAATTGTTCAAATATCTGGCTGAAATTTCCCTGAGCAACACATGAGACATAAAAAAGTTAGAGATGAAGGTACTATAGAACCTAAGATAAAATGATCAATATGTTTGTGTGTTTGGTCCTAACAAATAATAAAAGTGCACCACAGTGACACCCCATAGTCACTAAACCAGTTGGAAATAGCTGAACTTGGAGATAAAACCTGTCTAGGATTTAGAGCTCCAGGCTACTTGGCAAGTCTACTGGTGAGTGACCTTGGGCAAGCCACCCACCTTCAATGTCTCTTCCTTTCACTAGTCAGCTTTACTATGAGAGGATTACTTTCCTTCCTCAGAGAGATCACTTGCTAAATTTTAACAGAAGCATTTCTTAAGCATTTTGGATCTCCTTCATACAGAGTCTGCAGTTCAAAGCAATTCCATAGATGTCCAAACAGGGACCCATAAATGCATTTGGTCTATACCAAGGGATGAGTCTGCCATGTGTTACTGTTAAGAAATTAAGGGTTTATATTAAAAATGCATAATTTAATCAAGAGGAAACCACTAATCAGTAGGAAATATGCAACCTTGATGTTATGGGATTTTTTTAATGTTCCTCCTATTAAGAGCTGCCATAATTTCTTATAGATCTTCTGAAAAGAAAATTACTGTAAAGAAGTTTTGAAAGATAAAATGAGATCAAACCATGAGGTCCTCAGGAGAGATTGGCACTGCTCCCGAGCAAATGCAGAGCTGCAAAAGCAGCGTGACAGCCATTGGTACTGACCCTTTCTTTCCCCAGCTAAATTCACATATTTGCAAACTATGTGTTGCACTCCTTTGGAATTCAATAAGCTATTTGGTCAGGCTACTAAGCCAGGGTGCAAAGAATAGTCAAATAGGTGAAGAGCTGGCAAAAATCTCTAAAAATTCTAAGACATTGTCTCATCTTCTTTCATGATTCCCATGAGTCAATAATCAAGTGCCATTTTCCAAATATGTGTGTGTGGCTTTTTATTTAGTTAAGGTAATATTGATTTTCAACACTGTATATGATTTTGGGGACTAGTTCACATCTCAGATGTATGTCATCAAATGAAACACAGCTACCATCAAAGCACCCATGGTCCTTCACCAAAGACCATTTGCCCCCTCTCCCATTCATGCCCACCCTCCTACTATAGAACCTTCAATTCTGCAGTCATACTTCAATGGTTTGTTTCAGTTCAGTTTTATTGGTTCTTAGTTTTATTTCTCTACATATAAGTGAAATATGCAGTGTTTTTCTTTCTCCTTACAATTTATTTCCTTAGCATAAACTCTACTTCCATCCAAATTGCCGCAAGTGGTAAGAGTTCATCTTTTTTTAATAGATGAGCAGTAGTCTCATCATGTATATAAACCACATCTTCTTAATCCACTCCTCGGGGCTTACACAGTTTCCATAACTTGGAATATAAATAAATAATGCTGCACTGAATATAAGAGTGCATGTATCCCTTCAAAATAATTTATTTTCTATCTCTAGACAGATACCTAGAAGTACAATTGCAGGGTCATGAGGTATTTTAGAAAATTTCACATTGTTTTCCATAGAGACTGGACCCGTCTATTTTCCATAGTGACCAGACCACTCCCACTAACCGTGTAAAAGGGTGCTTTTGCTCCAAGCCCTAGCCAGAATTTGTTGTTTCTGATATGAGTTTGTATGTCTCTACACATCCTTCACTCCCTCCTCCCCAAATCCCTGAGCTGAGTTGACAGCCCCATTACCACTGTTCTGTATGCTAAACCAAAACCCCAGGTTCTTCTCTCTACCCATGTCCTGTTTGATGTAGCATGAATTTCCTCAGTGTCATCTCTGTTGAAGTCTGCAGTGGTCTCTACTGTCCAAGGGAGAACCAATTCCTTTCCTATCCTAACTCTCTGAGGCAGATATTTGTCTGATTTGCAGATCCAAGGGCCATAGTTCCTACATAGACTACTCCACTGTCTTATAGGGTCTACCACATCTGGTCTGCTTAATGGGCCCACCCCAGAGCTCCCTGGCAACCTGTTTGTAACTCTATATATACACATAGATACACACATGTGTGTATATACATATATATATAATGCAGTATAATTATTAACTGCATTCTCTTTTTATACTCATAATTATCTAGTTATAGACTTGGAACAAAATATTAAGAGTAGAACTTTGAAAGCTGAGAAACAGTTTTTCTCAGCATATGCATAAAAATTCTCAATGAGTACTGCTGATAGCAATGGGAATGGAAGCAACAACTCTCAGTATTTTCAGAACATCAGCAGAGGCCAGTAACAGCATGTCCACAGAGTAACTATTCCTGAGCAACTGCGTGACAATCCTGAAGATTCCCCAAAATGCCTATGAATTTTATACAAGTTTAAGGGCATCATTATTCAGCTAATTGAAATTGAATTAGTGCAGCCCCCAATAACTGGTTGTAGACTAGGAAAAGTCATCCTATGGACATAGCTTGAAAATACTTCACTTAAAAGATCACTGTTGGGCTCTCCCTGGTGGTACAAGGGTTTAAGCAACGCACTATGAAGCAAACCACAACCACTGCAGCACAAGTTCAATCCCTGCTGCCAGCCAGGGAGGGGACCCACATGACGCAGGAGACCTCTCCTGCTGCACCCGCTGTTCCCCTCAGCAGTGTACTTCTGTTGATCTGCCTGTTTTGCTCCCTGCTCTCTGTGGTGAATCCTCTCACCCACCCCCGCCACACACACACACACACACCTCTGGCCTGTTCCTCAGTGCTTGTATGCATAAATAAAATAAATCTTTAAAAAAAAAAATCACTGTTGGGCCCTCCCTGGTGGCGCAAGGGGTTAAGCACCGCACCACGAAGTATCCCCAGCCACTACAGTACAAGTTTGATCCCAGCCTGGGAGTGGACACACATGGTGCAGCAGACCTTTCCTGTCTCACCCACTGCTTTCCTTAGCAGTATATTTCTGTCAATCTGCCTGTTCTGTTCCCTACTCTATCTCTGGTGAACCCTGTCATCCCCCCACCCCATGCCTCTGGCCTGTACCCTAGTTCTTATATGTATAAATTAATACATATACATACAAAAATCACTGTTGCCTTGTGTTTAAAAATTTTTTAAAAACCTGTTTTACTTCACTCAAAAACCTCATTCACCACCTAACAGATTTAGAATAAACACATATGTGAAATAAATTGTCTAATCTTAATTAAATAAATAATAAATAATAAAATAATAAATAATAGAAATAAATTGTCTAATCTTAATTAAACATTTAAACAATCAGTAAGTGTGTTAGTTTGCCAGGATAGATATAAAAAAGTACTATAAACTGGAAAGCTTAAACAATCAGAATTTACTGTCTCATATTCTGGGACCAAGTAGACCAAAAATCAGTGTGTTTCCAGGATGGGATCTTTCTAAAACATATGAGGGGAAAGACCCACCCAAAGTCACTCTCCTTGGCTTATAGATGGTGACTTCATATTGACATGTGGTTATCCCTAGGTATATTTCTGTACCCAAAATTTTCCTTTTATATAAGGAAACCATACAGTTCTCACTTCATCTTAACTAATTATACCAGCAGTGAATCTGCTTCCAAATAAGGTCCAGATATGGTACTAAGGATTAGGACTTCAACATATGAATTTGGGGCAAAACTAATCAACTCACTTCAGTGGACACTTCTGTTTCCTACTTTATCATAGAAAGCAGTCTCCCTAGACTACATAATTTTTTTTTTTGCTAGTTCTAGAATAACAATAAGGTAGATAGGTATACCTCAACAGGAACCATCTATTGACTCCTGTTTTTCATTTTCAGCCCAGGAAAGTGAGGCTAGAGAAATCATGTTGGCAGCTATCAAGTGGGACTGATTTAAGAGGAATAAATAATATAATAGAAAAATAAGTGTGAAGTTATTGTCCTAAAAGAGGATCAAGACAGAAATACTTTACCAAGGTGCCTTTAGCAAGAAAATGGAAGGGACAGGCCATTTCCAAGGAAAGAATTATAAGATTTATGGGGTTTTTCATTATATATGATGGAATATAGACTTGGAAAAAAACTACTGGAACTGTTTTGCTATATACCAACTATATATTTTGAAGTAAGTCACTTCAGTACCCTAAACCTTATTCTTTAAGCATCAATAAAGAAATCCTAACATAAAACTGTCCAGTAAAAACATAAAACACAAACACAACAAAATTTCCAGTGGCTAGATATTAAAGATGTTTAAAAAAAACAGTTGAAATTAATTAAAATAAACTTATCCAAAAAAATATAATTTTGACAAGAAATCTGTATTTTTTAAGTTTAATGAAATATTTTACATTGTTGTATTAAGTCTTTGAAATCTGATGTGTATTTTATGCTTAGAGGATTTCTCCATTCAGACTAGCCACATTTCAAGTGCTAAACAGCCACATTTGTCTAGTATCGGTGCACCGGACACTGTCAAACAGTAGTTAAGATTCTTTCCCACCCTGAAATCTATAGTCTTCTCAGACTTCCTGAAAAATTAATGTTCTTTACTTTTCAACTATTAGGTTCTATTTTTAAGATAAGATATTCACAGATGATATGATAATTCTGAATTTTTATTATACATTAACTGGGAAAATATATAACAAGAAACAATAATTCAGTAATGCTTTAAATTACCTTATAAATCATAAGATGCTAAAACATCTATATAATTAAATAAAGGAAATAAAAATACATATATGTGCCAAAATAACATTTATTGCTTTGAATTTTAAAAAAAGAAAAAAATAATTTTAAAGTTTAGGATACATATGGATTTTGTGGATTCCTTAAAAGAAATCTAGACCTCCAGTGGTCTATGGTTCACAGACTAGAACCAGTACTCTAGAAGTATTATGGCAATGGTTCTCTATTCATATAATCTTGTCTGAGTCAACACCAGCTACTGTAACAAAAGAAGCAGACTAGGTGACTTAAAAATCAGTATTAATTTCTCACTGTTGTAGAAGTTACAAAATCCATGATCAAGGTGCCAGCAGATATGGTTCCTGATGAGAACACTTTTCCCCAACTTGCAGAACATCCTAGCAAAGAGATCTCTGGTATCTCTTTCTATGATAAAGATACTAATTTCATCATGAGGTTCATACTCTCATGCTCTCATCTAAACCTCCCAAATTATTTCCCAAACACTGGGTCTTCAAGTAACATTACGTTAGGAGTAGGGTTTCAACATTATGAAGTAGTGGGCTGTACAAGAGGGGCACAATTCAGTCCATAGCAATCCCCCTGTATTTAAAGAATATAATTTTGGAGTCATGTTTTTCAAAAACCTACTTATCACAAAACGTCTACTAAAAGTATTTTGTGGGCACACTGATGAAAATAGTCAAGTGAACTTTTATTAGCTGCATAAGCAGAGCTTATCTAAGTTCTAACTCATTGTCAATTTAGTCTCCCTCAGGGAGAATTGGGATCACTAAGTGGAAAATTTTACTGCCCTTTGTGTGACTTAATAAGTACATATTTAAAGTATGCAGTATGGAAGGTCCAGGCACTAAACAAATAGCTAAAAATGAGCTGCAAAGCAACTCTTCAAATTCAGAAGCTAGTCTTCATAACTAAAGAATTTTCCCTTGCTATTCTGCAATCTGTTGTCAAAACAGCAGTCAAAAGGACCCCTAAAAGTATGTCAGTCCCTGTCACTCCTTTGCAAAAAAAAAAAAAATCAAAAAATCCCCATCTCATTCAGTATAAAATCCAACGATGTCCCTTCTCTTAACTCATCTACTATGCCCCACCTTCTTTACACTGTCCTACTTCCTACTATTCCTCAAAGGTGCCAGGGCTATGGGCCTCACTGCTTCCCACAGAAAGCTACAAGACTTGCTTTCTCACCTCTTCAGGTATCTTCTCGAATGCCATTTTCTTAGTGAGAGATTCCTGACCAATCTTTCTGAAATTTATAACCATACACACAGCCTCCCTCCTCAAGTTATTTTCTCCCTAGTGCATGTCACTATCTAACCTACTATATATTTTCAAACTTATCTTGTTTAAGATCTGTCTCCCCAGTTAGAATGTACAAAGTGCAGGAATTTTTGTCTATTTTGTTCACTATCTATAGCATCAAGAATGTTGGCAGATATGCAGTGAGTACTGTAGAAAGAGACAGACAGGAAGGAAGGGAATGACGGGAGAAAAAATGAACAAACAAAGGAAGAATTGCAAGGATCATTAAAGCACTAGTTTCCCTCTCAGTGTGAAAGCAGCAGCTAGCTCATTTATGACACTTAAGTCACTTGTGGCATAAGCTTAGCTCATTGCTTCTTGAGTAGATCTAGATAAACAGAAAGCATCAGCCTCTAAAGAACAAGTGGCATCCTCTTAACTAAATGCACTTTTTAAATGCCCATATGAACCAATTAAAATATGAAGTGGTTCTAACTTCCAATAGCTTTTTTCTTACACAACACTAGGAAGAAAGGCAAAGCCCAAGCTGCCCCTCTACCTCACACAGTGTAATGTGTGATGCTAGTTTGAAATAAATATTAATTTGCAGCTATACCCCTTTTACTTCCCAAAACTAGGTTTTGATTTATCTTACTGCAGATCTTGAGTGTCTGGAATTTCCCCAAATGAACTAAAATCCCTCCATCAGTAACACTACTGCTCATTACCTGTGTTAATTTCATCTCTTTCTCTGCATTCAATAACCCCATCTGTTGCAATTCCAGCTGTGGGAAGGGAGAAAAGCAAGAGATTGAGCAGATCTAATGCAAAGACACTGTGGGTTAGCAAAAACTCTTTCACAGAGAAAAAGGAAAATTGTAACACAATGGATAGGGCTAGATCCACCCAAAATAGCCAACAATAGTCTGGTTTCTCTTCAAATTATGTAAGTCGTTCTCCTTTTGCCAAAATAGTCAGGCAAAATGTAGTCTTAGTGTTAACTACATAGACTTTAAAAGTCCATAGATTGTTTTATAAAGTCCACATTTACACAATATCAAAATGTCTAGTATAGTTTACTGATAAAATTTCCTTTTTATAAGTGTATTATTACAATGTACTGTATCACAGAAGCAGTCCCACATGAAATTTTCTATGACCTAATTCTCAATAGAAAGCTCCTAGAGCCATATACCAAAACTGCTAAATATGGTTTTCAGAATTTTAAGAAAATTGTAAACTAATATGTCATAAGGTAGGTGTTCAAGACATATTAGTCCCTTCTCTGTTCCTTCAAGGAAACAGCCAAGTCTGTTCATTTGCACTCTGTGGCAAGGTTTCTCAGCAATTTATCTGTTGAGAGAAGTCACACCTGGCACTTCCTTCCTGCCCCCTGCTGCCTTCTAAGGGCCTTCCTGGGGCTTTGGGGAGCTGCTAAAGCATTTTCTTCCTTTTTAGACTAGAATGAGGAAGTAGGTTGTAGTGATTCAGGATGACACTTCAACTAGTTCAATTAATATCTGGTAGTCAAAGATATAGTTTGTTTCAAACCTGAACCTAATCTAAAGGGGAGGGATCCTTGTAAAGAAGGGAATACTCTTACAGGCTTTGCTCTCCCTCTTAGAACAAAGTTCATCAACCTCCCCCCACCTCTTTCTTCCTCACCTACCTCTTTAACCTCTCTCTCCCCCTCTCCTCTTCCCCAGGGAGGAACTCTCTGCAGACTGAAGTGAAGGCATACCCTAGGGATGTTTAAAACTGATCAATTCTTTACCATCAATATTTCTGTAAGCAAGGTCAGAAAGACATCCAAGCAAAATAAAGAGTATGTTAATTGTGTCTTCAACATAGGGTTGCCAGATAAAATATAGGATGGCCATATGTTTGAATTTCAAAGAAATATCTTTTTTTGTTTATTTCCAAAATATTGCATGGGACATTTTTATACCAAAAAAAAAATTATCTGCAATTCAAGTTTACCTGAGCATCCTGTGCTTCTATATGCAAAATCTGACAATCCTACTTCAGCACCCCATTCCTACTTTTCCATTGCCCCCCCAAGTTTCTTCTTAGTGAAAACTCATTAGAGGTAGGAGGACAACCCCATCTAGTCAGATGAGGAGGCCATCAAGAATTGTTCATAGTCAATATAAGACCGAAATATGTCAGGAAGAATAAGTACCATATAAAAGGATTGTCCATGAAAAGGGAAATGTCTGAGCAAGGAACAGAAGCATGATAATCCTCATATGTTATAGAAACCACAAACTCAGTGCTATTGGAGCATAGCATATAGGATAGAGCATAACCCTGATGAAAAGTATGTGAGAAGTCAGAGCAGATCGTGGTCCTATGTGCCAAGATCAGGGTTTGTTGATGAAGAGCTCTTCAAATGTTTGTAAATAGGAAAATTATGTGATCTAATTTGCCTTTTGTAAATTAAAATTTCTTTTGACACTGCAATAACTAGTTGTGAGGAAAACAGAAATAAAGGGAGATTTACTTCTCTAGTAGCTAAGACAGGGTGAAGATAAAAAGAAACTGAATTGTGGTTATGTGAGAAAAGTGGAGAGTGGGAAGAGAAATTTGGTAAATATTTAAGAGAAAAAAATCAGTAAAGGATCTGATGACTGATTTAATGAAAGAGATCCAAGCCTACTACTGCGGTTGTCCTTGGTTAATAAGACTGGTAATGAAATTCCAAATACAATAGGAACTAATTAAGGAGGGAAGTGGAAGGATGTCATGAATTCAGTCTGTAGAACATAATTTTTAGATATTTATGGGACATCAATAAGAAATGTCCAGTATTTATTTCAACATATGAATCTGAGACTCAGGAGGACAAAGTTGGAGATAAAGATGTGGTGGTTATCAACACAAAAGTTTATGTTTAATAATTAAAGTTTAATTGGATATAAGGTGGGTTTTAACAGAATAAAAATCAATTTCTAGATGCAGAAATGAGGAGAACAAGACTGATACAGTGTCTAAAACCTGTCATGAAAGAGCCAAACTCCCTGCATCCTGCATTGCCACATAGCTTCTACCCTCAGAGTCATCTCCTGAAACTCAACTCGGTCTACTATGCCTGCATTCCAGGCAACTGAAACAAGGCAGGAATGACAGGAAAGGGCTTTTCCAGCACCTTTTAGTAGCCTTTCCTGAAATCTTACACATCATTCCTATTTACAACTCCTGAATTAGATACTAGGCACACATTGTAGGTATGACAGAAGTTAAAAAATGGAATTGTTTAACTGAGTCCTTTGACTCCCTGAATAAAATCAGGGTTCTGCCACTAACCCTGGAAGGAAGAGAGATGACTGGATTTAAATAAAGTTAATCTCTGTCACATCAGGATATGGGTAAGATTACAGAAGAAACAAGAATAAAAATATCATAAATCAAGATATATCCAAGGAGTATAAAGGGCAGACAAAGGAAAGGGGCTAAAAAGGGAGAAAGGGAAGGAAAGAACCCAAAGGTGAAAGTATCTATTCCACAGTTTTCCAAACAGTGACTCATTAAGTCTCTACAGTAGAATCCATATCACACTTTCAAGATTTAAACTGATCATTCAGATTGTTTGATTATTCCCATTTCTATCTATAATTATGTTTGCACACTAGCTGATGCCTGAAGTCTGTGGTCATTTATCTTCTTCGAAATAGGCACCTTTGGAAACCACATTAACTCCTACAAAACATCATTTGCTGGAGCAGCAACTTACTAGATCATATCTTTGCTTTCAGACACTAAGATAATTTCACTCTATGGCTCACTCGAAAGTGTTGAGTTAATAAGAACATGAAAATAACAAATAGAATGTCAAATTGGAATGTTTTGCACAGAACAAAACAAAGTTATTCGAGTATCCCTCAATAAAATAGAGTTCATTATTGAACATTATCTTTAAAGCAAATTTTGATACTGAAACTATATTTTTCTCATTCACTTTTGCTTCTTATCAGAAAAAATCAGCTCCAGAATCATAAAACTTTACTTCAGAGTCACATATTCACTCAAATGGTAAAAATTAAATAGGAAAAAGGAAAAGTATATAGGCTTGCACTCTCTAGATAGAAAAAAGAATTAGCAAATTGTCAATGAAAGGCAAACTATGGCTAAATGTAGGCCAGAAAGGAGAAAAGAGACTCACTCTCATTGTCACCTACCAAAATCTGGCAGGAGTAAATTTTTGAGGTGTGGCACCATCACTTACATGGCCATTTCTCTGTTATCACTTTCAAATACAGTGCCTTCAAACTAATTAAGTATCCTGGGTGATAATAAAAGCTTACACATCTGCAGAATATTATGTTGGCAAAGAATTTTAAAGTGCAATATGGCATTTTTAGTCCCTGAAGATTCTTAAACCTCTTAAAGTTATTAGAGAGATGTTTCTACATAATCCCATTTCACACACAGATTCAAAGAGCCTATTCCCATCTGTAAAATGAAGTGGATGTAGCCGAATTTTTCATTCCAAAAGATTATGTGATGTAGAGTTAACATTAGAACTCAGGGTTTGTGAGTCCAAGATCTCAGGTCACTCAGAATATTAGAACAGCACTAATATTAATGTCACTATTGGATTATCAATATCAAAGTAATTAGTATATGCAATAATTTTATCTCATATTGATAAAAAAGCATGTTTAGGTGCTGCATTTCCTCAGAAACATCATGAGGATCAGTTGCAACATAGGTAGATCTTAGGGAAAATCTCAATCTTTTTCCTTGTTTCTCCTTTATTCTCACCATCACCACGGATATTTCTGATATCAGATTGGGGGGGGTCCAGCAAAAGCAGGACTTTGTAGCACCAGCTGTGTGTATTACAATTTAACTCAATTCTGACGTGATCTACCTGAAGACAGAAATGGATCTACAAGTTAAGGGTTCCCACAAGCTTGCTGTCCCCCACTTGAGAACCAATCACAAATCCAGGGTGTCACCTGTACTTCTGACCAATTGACTGTAAATCAGAAGTTCCCATGACCCCCTACTCAAGTTCAATTAATTTGCTAGAGCACCTCAGAGAACTCAGGAACAGTTTGTACTGTTTAACACGTAATTATAAAAGGGTATAATACAGTATACAGATGAACTTCCAGATGGAAGAGATTCATAGAGCCATGTCTGTGGGAGCAGCATGGAGCTTCCAAGTCCTCTCCCGGAACCTCCTTGTGTTTCACCAACCTGAAAACTATCCAAATACCATACAGCACACAGGCATGACCAATGAATAGCTCCAATTTTAGCTCCTTTCTTCTCTCCAAAGAATAAAGGGGAAGAGGAGAAGAAAATTCCAAGCTTCTAATCATGACTAGGTCTAATCAGGGCCAGTCCTCACCAAGGAGTCCACTGAGAGTCACCTCATTAGAGCAAGAGACACTCCTATCACCAAGGAAATTCCAAGGGAGCTAGCAGCTCTATGTCATGAACTAGAGTCAAAGACAAAAATATTAGAGCAAAAGATGCTCCTAGTGCTTATCACTTAGAAAATTACAAGGAATTTTAGAAGCTCATTGCCAGCAACCAAGTCAAACAAACATATAATTCTTCTATTATTTCACAAAGGACATACAGAAATTTTAAAAAGCTCTGATTAATTCTGTCTTGGATAAGAGTTCATTTTTAAAATTTTCACATTAGGTGTTATAATTTAATGAGGTATCTCAGAAAACACAGCTACAAACTTAGATCATCCAAAGTTTTTCTTAAATCATAAGATACAAAAGTCATTTCAACTTTTATTAATCTCCTACATAAAATAATGCAACATGGTTTCTCCATTTTTCTCCCTCTTCCCATTTGATTGTTTTTCACTATGACACAGTTATACAAACCAAACCTCCAGGTGGCTTATCACACCCATAACTTCAATTCAGAAGCTGATGCAAAAATGTAAATGTGATAAGTACAATATTCTCCAAATTGACATTATCTCTAATTTCAGCACCAACAAGGTATTTCACACACATTGAATTACTTTCAGGAATCTTACTTCTCTGCCAATTCCAGTTATAACTTTAACACCTGTTGTATAACTATTGTTACATCCATGACAAGAACTAGTTTCCCATTGCTTTTATAACAAATAACCACAAATCAAATGATTTAAGCAAGTATTATTTTAGAGTTCTATGAACAGAAGTCTAAAATGGATCTTAGTGATATCTTAGTTCATTTGGCATATTATTACAAAATACCACATGCTTGGTTGGCTTATGAACAGAAATGTGTTTCTTTCAGTTCTAGAAGCTGGGTACCAAGAGCAAGGATTGCATACTTCTCACTGAATCCTCAAACAGCAAAGGGACTAAGGAACTCTGTGGGGTCTGTTACATAGGAGACTAATCATCTTCTAAAGAACCCCACCTCCCAATAACATTAGACAGTAGGATTCTGATGTATGAATTTAGAGGTGGAAAGATATAAACATTCAGAATATAATAATGGGCTAAAGTCAAGGTGTCGGCAAGATGGCACTCTTTTTGAAGAGTCTAGGAGACAATGCACTTCCTTAGCAGCTGGCAATACACTTCCTCTTTCATCCAGCTCTTTCTGTTCCCCAAAATGTGCATATTTAATAGTACTTACATGAAAATAGAAAATATTTAAAATTATTATTCATAAAATATGAATTAATACTCTGTTTAGGTTACCACAAATCTTAGGACCTGTGTGTTTTGAGATATGATCTTATGCCTGACCCATTTTAAGTTTTTTTTTCCAATTGAAGTAACATTGTATTCTGACATGATGTAAGTTTCAGGTGTGCATCATTAAAAATCAACATGTACATTTACTACGTTTAGTACATCACTAAATTCCAATTCAATTCTGGCTTCTCAAGGCTGCCTCCATCCCTTAGCTCATAGCCCCTTTAATTTCAAATCCAAATCTCTATTTGTAAATCCCACATACCTGCCTTCCACTTATACATATAAGGACCCACCTAGATAATGCAAAATAATTTCCCCATCTCAATATCTTTATCTTAATTACATCACCATAATGCCTTTGACCACATTAAGTAACATACTCACAGTTTTGCAGATTCAAACATGAACTTCTTTAGAGGACCACTATTCCACCTATAGGACAGAATAACAACGAAAAATCGGTGAGACAATCTTCCTGGATCATCTACACTATTTAAAGAAATCAGACTATTTTGGACAAGTTATATCTTTATCTTTGTTAGTAAAGGCACTGCTCCCTATTTGCCCAATCACTTCAAATAGTTAACCAACTTATTTAAAAAAACTAACTTTTGGGGGGGGGGGGTAGAGACCCGGATGTGGGCAGAAAAAACACAAGGGACTGAGGTGACAGTGCACGAGTAAAAGGGTGGTGGGAATTCCCTGGGGACTACTAATTATGTCAAATATAATTAAATAAATCTTAAAAAAAAAAAGCAGCAGCCTGGAGCCTCACACATGTCACACATGAAAGAGAAGGGTGCCTTCCCTTGCTGGGTCCAGGGACACCAGAGTTAAAATAAAATTGACCTTTTTGTTTTGTTTTTTGTGGTTTTTTTGAGTTAGAAAATACTTTGTCTTTATTCTTTGACTCAATAATTTTTCTATAAATAAGCCCTAGAGGTAAATATTTTCAAAAGACAGTAATCATTACATACAAGTAAATTCAACACAATTATTATGAGCTGTGGAAAATTAGAAATGGTGTGGGATGTCTGACATTGGAGAAATGGATAAATAAACTACAGTGTATCTCTTTGAATAAGTATAGATTCTGAGAGGTTTTTTATATTATTCAATATCACAGGAAATATGTTAAAATATTAAGTGAAGAAAAATTTGGATGCAAGTGTGAGTATGTAATAAGATTCTAAATAACTTAAATGTATGTCAATAAGAATAAAAGTCTGAGATATTTTTTAGTTTGAAATTTGAAGTATTGTAATTGAGTCTATCTTTCTTGATGTTTGAGATCAAGGGGTCAGAGTTTTTTATATAATTTATAAAATCCATTTAAACTGAGATTTCACAATTATATGATTTCTTGGAATAAAATCTCACCTATGGACTTATCTGTATTAGTGCCATGGACAGGACCTTGGGCTAAAATTGATCTTTTGAAAAGGAAAAAAAAATCCTAACGTTTTCCCTAAGAAATAACATAAAGCATAGAAGCACATGACTTTGTACAGTTCTTAAAACATGCAACCTTAACCCAGAAAACTTAAACTTCTATTTTTATTAAGTTAAAGGCAGGACTAAAATCATTGTCCTGCCATACAATCAAAGGTCTTACGACAAAAACTGAAGTCTTTCATTGTGACTCTGTGAATTGTCCACAGAACTGGTCAGTAACCTCTACAGAGGAAAAGTATAAGAGTAATAAAAGATGATCCACTTTACTTTCCACCTCTGGCAAATGAAAAACTGTATTCTGACTTTAAAGTTCACCAGAAATTTCTAATTTTTCTGAAATGGATATTTGGGGTCTGTGTGTGTGTGTGTGTGTGTGCGTCATGTATAGTGCATTTGTTTAAAAGATCTCCAGAGGAGAAAAAAATAATTTACCTCGGTAACCTTTTCAAATAGGAAATAGCTTTGATTTTCCTTACACTGACTAATCTCTATGTGGCTGTCAGAGGATACTATTTAAGTAGAAGTCAAGAAAAAGAGGTCAGAAACCCATCTCGTTCTTGCTCAGAATAGCAATAGAAAAAGAGAGGAAAATGCCAGGACTGTTCTTACCAGTCTCTTCCTTCTGATACAGAACAAAATCTTAGTTTAAGTCAAAATGGATTTTAGACCTTTACCAAATTCATTCACGTACAAAGAAAAATTTATAAAATCTTGAAAAAGTACATGTGATATGATTGATAAGACATACAATGACATAGATAGAACTCTCATTCTAAATAGCACAGATATAGTTCATTCTAAATCTCTAACAGTACATATTCCTATAATCATAGATAAGGTGTATTGCATGACCAAGAGTGGAACGCTGGGTCTCTAAAACAGGCTACCTTGACTACTACTTGTATGACCATGAGCAAATGACTGGACCTTTCTTTTTCTGTTTGTAAAATGCAGATAATAGCAATCACAGGGCTGTTGTGAAGTGCTTGGTGTAGTGTCCTGCACCACTAAGAGTTTGATGTGATTAGCCGTTAATATTATGAAAAATTACTTTAGAATTGGGAAGAGATATAGCAAAAATAAATATCCCTATGAAAACAAGCATAAACCTAGAAAATGGAAGAAGCTTAAAGGAATCTATACGAATCAGTAATTAGTAAATTGGTTAAGTCCCATTTTGGCACTATAGAGTCACTTCTCAATTTATTCTTCTGGAGAAATGTACTTAGAAGAACTTACATCAGAAATGTCATTGCTCTGGTACCCTGAGTACATGGAATTGATAAGACATAAATGAAATGAGAGCTACCTACTTTACTATTAATGAATTAACCCATAAACATCCAAAGATCACTTAATTACAGAAAATCAAACAGAACTGGGGTCTTTTGACTCCATTCTGTAGGCTTTTATAGGCTCAGAACAAAATATACAAATGCAACAAGACTGTAGGAAAGAGGATAGACTTATAAAGGGGGATCAATATATACTATTACATGAAGGATAGGAAAGATAGAAGCTCAGAGGAAGGAAAATGGGGGAGGAAAGGAAGTTGAGCTGAATCTTTTTCTACTGAGACAGACCCATAGCAATGTTGTCACTTCTTGTTCATTCCAAACTTCACCTTTTCCCCTTTCTCTCACCAGTGCAGCCAGAGACTAGTCTTCAATTCATAGGTTTCATCCAGAAATAGATCTTGAATGTCTTGAATGTGTGAACAGTTCCTACACAAGCCATTTAAGTGCCTACATTTGAATTTGAATTGCTCTATCAGAACAAACATTACCTCAAATAAAGATCCAAAGATCTGTATCTTCAGCGAGTCATCCCTGACTTAGCAATGACCCATTCATTCAAATGGCTATCATCCTGTCTGACCTTCCACCTTACGGGAATACAAATGCAGTCCAGAAAATGCTATGTGCTCAGAGAGAACTTACTGGTTTGGAAAGGAGGGTAGAAAGAAGTTACAAAAAGGTAGAGGCATCTTTAGTGACTTTCACCCTGGGAAGGATCAGATTCCTAGATAAAGTTAATCTGTCCTAGGCAATGCTCTTCTGCTCAATTTCATAACTAAACCTGCCTGTTTGTGATCTTACTTTGTTCATTTGACTAAAATTCTATGGATTAGATATTAATTTGGATTATCAAGCATCCTTCTTAGCAATGCAAATGCTCCCCCAAAGGTTAATGGGTTTTTTAATTATGAACACATTCATTTTGAAGGAATTCAGACTGCCTTCTTCCTAACTCCTAGAAAGCATGTGAATTACATTTTTGATACTGTTAAAAATATAGAGATATTTTAGTAGCACTGAAAACTTTTTTCCACTTATTTATTCATTCATTCAGACATACTCAATGTTTCTAGGTGCCAGATCCCATTCTAGGCGCCGCAGTTCTTAGTGGCTAATGCTGCCCAGGGTGCTAACAGGGCAGTGAGGAGGTGTTTTTGTGCCACTGTGCAGGGCTTAGGGCAAAATAAGGAATGAGAGCAACAGAGTCTGTAATGAGAATTCCAGGAAGGTCAAAAAGTATTAAATTGAAGCAAGGAAAGGAAATGGGAGGGTGACAATTTTCATCTATTTGAAAAGTTTACCTCATCAAGGAAAGAGTAAAATGGCTTTCTCTTCCTTTCCTGAATAACCCACTGTTCCTAGAATAAAAAACATAATAGAAATAATATTATAATTTACATATTATCTGGGTCTTATGATAAAAATCTTTCTAAGTAGAAGAGAGACTCATTATTAATATATATTATTTTAAGGTATACTAAAACTTTACCTGCTTCCATTTAAAACAACTCTATAGGACCTCCCTGGTGGCATAAGGGATTAAGCACCACACTATGAAGCATCTGCAGCCACTGCAGTAGGAGTTTGATCCCTGGCCAGGGTGGGGACCCACAAGGTGCAGCAGACCTCTCCTGTCTTGCCCATGTTCCCCTCAGCAGTATATTTCAGTCAATCTGCCTGTTCTGTTCCCCACTCTGTCTCTAGTGAATCCTCTCACCGCCCCCACACCTCTGGCCTATACCCCAGTTCTTGTATGCATAAATAAATAAATCTTTTTTTAAAAACAAATAAAAATAAAATATATCTACAGTTATACTACTCTGCAAACTGTTATAATCATGAATTCCTATTCTGGTGTTTGTTTTGGTGATAACCTCAGAAATTCAATATATTGAGCTGCATCTGAAAATGCTAAATACTCTAGAGCCCTATTCATGTTGTATTACACTAATAGTTACGTTGTGTTTCATTCCTGATTCATTCTCAGGTATCATTAGTGCTCTATCATCCTACCTCTGCCTCTAGTTTACTTTCTATCACATTTACTATTCTACTCAGATAGCCAACATTGTACCAAATGTTTGTGAAACAGGAATGAATGAGGAGTCTGAGAAATTCTCCTGAAAGAAAAGTACATACATGAATTTGTGACATTTCTTTTCAGGTTCAGATAATTTCCTACATAATTTCTCTTCTTTGGTCTGGGTAACTGAGGATGTCAGATAAATAACCTCCAGTTAAAAGAGAAATTATAATGTTAAAATTTACCATAATGAAATTCAGTGCACTGCCTGTTTATAGGCATGTTATTTATTATGATTAGTAAATAACATGTTTTATATATATTTTAAATGTTGGAAAAATTAAGTATTTCATGACACATGAAATTCATGATAAATCTAAATTTTAGATTTAAAAAGTTGTTTTACTAGAATAACCATACTTGCGCATGTAAACATTATGATTTCTCTTGTATTACTATGACAAAGTTAAGAATATGGAAACCTTCAAAATACAAGAGACTTTATGAATGAAAACCTTAAAATATTTACCTCTGGCCTTAATAAAAGATTGCTAACCATGACTTAAAGGAAGTGAGAGACAAATCTTTGGGATATTCTAGATATGGAACATTCCAGGTACTATGTATGGAAATATGTAGGTGTCAAGAATAGAACATGAGGGGCCTCCCTGGTGGCGCAGAGAGTTAAGCAACGCACTAAGAAGCAAACCGCAGCCACTGCAGCATGAGTTCGACCCCTGCTGCCGGACAGGGAGGGGACCCACATGGTGCGGCAGACCTCTCCTGCTGTGCCCGCTGCTCCCCTCAGCAGTGTACTTCTGTTGATCTGCCTGTTCTGCTCCCCGCTCTATCTATGGTGAATCCTCTCACCCCCCCCACACCTCTGGCCTGTACCCCAGTGCTTGTGTGCATAAATAAATAAATCTTTTAAAAAAAAAGAATAGAACATGAGAAACTGTTTAGTAGATGGAGGATAGACTTGTTATACACTAAGATGGAGAATAATGTAGGCAGAGCCAGTTTTTAGGGGAAAGGTTGATTCAGTTACATACATGCTAATTTTGAGGTACTTAGCAGACAGCCCTGTAGAGATGTCAAATAGATAGTTGCATGCATCTGGAAGTCTATGGAAAAGGTACAGATTGGAAATAAAAGTTTGACAGTTGTCAGCACGTGAGCATTACCGAAAGCCATTAAAACTGGATAAGTGAGAAAAAAACAGGAAAGGAAGATTTCAAGGTCTAAACCCCAGATGACTAGAATATTAAGAAGCAGGGAGATGAAGAGTTAACAAAGAAAACAAAGGAGCAGAGAGGTAGCTGAAAATTAGGAAGGTGTGACACTTTAAAGCTAAGAAAAAGTACATCAAGAATATGGAATGGGGGGCCTCCCCTGGTGGCGCAGTGGGTTAAGCAACGCACTACGAAGCAAACCGCAGCCACTGCAGCACGAGTTCGATCCCTGCTGCCGGCCAGGGG
>JAGFMF010011712.1:1441126-1528974 GCA_019455555.1 Galemys pyrenaicus
TTCACTACGCTATTTCTCCTTCCCTTGTAAATAAAACCCTTTATTAACCTTTATTGTGTGTGCCTGCAGTTGGGGCATTATAAGTGCCGTTCGAGCGCGTGGGTAAGGACCCAGTCAGGCAAACCCATTTTATATTAGGGTTGCCCTGTAACAGACCCATTGGTGTAGGTGACCTCAAGTACTAGTGTTCATGTCTACCACATGGAAGGTAATTCTTTTTAAACAATACATATCAAACTCTACAAGTCAATCCCGCTCTATGTAAATATATAGACATAGATGCTATAGATAAGATACACATATGGCAGTGCCCCTTCTCCTTTCTCCAGGTTTGCCTGGTTCTTTAAATATAGTCCTAGCCGGGCATCCCCGGTGGCACAGTAGGTTAAGCAACGCACTATGAAGCAAACCACAGCCACTGCAGCATGAGTTCAATCCCTGCTGCCGGCCAGGGAGGGGACCCACATGGCACAGCAGACCTCTCCTGCCTGGCCTGCTGCTCCCCTCAGCAGTGTATTTCGGTCCATCTGTCTGTTCTTCTCCCTGCTCTGTCTGGTGAATCCTCTAACCTCCTGCGACTCTGGCCTGTACCCCAGCTCTTGTGTGCATAAATAAATAAATCTTTAAAAAAAAAAAAATATATATATATAGTCCTAGCCTAGCTAAGGGGTAATCCAGAAACAGTCTCAGCATCAAATGTGCTTTCCCCTCAGACAGTCCAATTACAACTCACTAAGTCCTTGACATGGCAATGAAGGGCTGTGCTGTGGGTACAACAGGAATTAAATAAAAACTTAGGAGAATTTTGCCACAGGGTTTGTCATTCAACAAAAAAGCTGACAGTAAACTTTACTTTGTCTGCCTGAGGTTAAGCAGAGTTCTACTTCCACCTTCACAGAAATAACAGTAGAGCATATGAAGTATAGATAAATGTTTCCAAATAGCTTTTATAATTTTTTAGCTTTCTTTAAAAATCTACCTTAGTTGCAGAAATTTTATCGCCAAAAAGAATAACTGCATTTTAACTAAGGGTTATCACAAATCGAACTGGAGAAACCCTTTTTAAAGAAGATTGTAGGTACCAGAAATACTCATTCTTTGAAAGATTATTGAGTGATTATGTCTCATTATGTAGAAAAGAGCAGTTTGGTGAATGACTTCGAAGGCAAGAGAATTCTAATGATTTAAATATATATTCATTCAAAGGGCTGCAAAAGATCAAGAGATTCACAAGCCACCTACTTCTCTTTTGGCTTTGGAGCAAAAAAATGCAACATATTCTCTTCCACCCTATTGGTCTCTCCTTTAATGCTTTTATTGCATTTGTACTCAAAGCTGGTCACTCAAGTCTTTACTAGGGCCACTGTAGTAAAAGTCTCAACCAAACAAGGAGTATCAAAGTCAGGAAGAGGGGGAGAGAGAGGAAAGGAAGATGGAAATGAGGGAAGCTGAGGAAATTAATATGTGATATTTCAAAAGAAGAACCAATAATGTCATCCTGGGTAAAAAGTAGAACTTAGTTGAACACCCTTCCACTTATTTTTTCTATTATATTAGCAGCAACATAGCATACTAGCTAGGAGCATGGACTCCAAAGTTAGTCTACCTGGGTGGCATCCCAACTTTCCCTTAAATTATAAAATAATCATTAAAATAGTACCTACATCATAGGTTTGCTATAAGAAGTAAATGAATTAATGTACAGTGAGAGCACTTAGCAAGAGTATTTGGCACATGACAAATGGCATACAAGTTCCCTATTATTTTCTACAGTTCAAATATTGTTTTTCCTTTTTAGTATATACGAATGGGAAGGGGAGCAGAACACAAGATCCTTGCATTTCTCAGAGCTTCTGAACTCATTCTCCTGCCTAGTTCAGGATAAAGACACATTTTGATTCTACACAAAATCAGGCCTTAAAGTCCATTGAAATTGAGGAAGAAATTACTAAAATCACAAAGGTTTTCAGAGCAAAGATAGTTATCGTCTAACAAAGAAAAACCAATCACTTCAACAGGGCAATACTGATATATTTATAGTACAAAAACAGAACAAATTCACATTGGACCTTATTTCTAGGGTTCTGTTGGAATCTCTAAATATTAAAATGCCTCTGATTTGCCAAGTTTCTCAAATTGAATAAACCAATAAGACAAATAAACAGCAAAAATAGGATCAAAATTGCACCTTTAATAACAAATGAAGCATCTTAGAATGTATGGCTTAGACCAAAAATAAAAACTCAGCAATCTAATAACTGACCCAATATGTTTCTTCAGCAGTGGTGACTGGAGGAGGAGAAAAGCTCCCTGATCTACTGGTCTCTCCCAGGAGAAAGAAGAACCAAAGAAGACAAGGATTGGACCACACATTCTCAGTTACTCTTTCCAAACATACCATCTTTCCAGGGGCAGACTTAAAGGGCCAGCATTGTGTATATAGAAAATCCCTCATCCTTGGAATCAAGAGTTAGGTAAGAGCATTGACATCCTGACATTTCCCAGCTTCCTCTTACCTGCTGGATTTTACTAGGGAAGTAAAGAAGTTTGCTGATCTCATCTTCCCAAGGTTGCTCCCCAGATACCAACTATAGCTTCAATCAGGAAAACCTACAATAGAATTAGATTCACCCCTTACAAAGAAAGGGTCAAACCCAAATATCAATTAAACCAATCCCAAGGCTATTCTGAATACACAGCTGAGAATCCTATTCCATACTATTTAAAGAAACACTATCTAGTATAACACTTCATAAATTCAACAAGAGTAAATAATAACATTGGAATACAATGCACTTCTATAATAAGTGCCAATAAATAGAAACAAAATAGAAATTCCCAAAATCATAATATAATGTGCCAACAATCCAGTGAGAATTTGAAATTAAAGATTGTCCTCTTTCAAATCAAAGTCTAAGAAATAAAAGTCCAAAATCAAATTTTAATGCCTTTGTGAAATTGCTATTCAAAGTTTGAAATTCAGTCAGAAGAAAAATTCCATATGGAGAAATAAAGGAACAGAAAAAACTAAACCAAACAAACCCTATAAATATGACTGTACAATTGAGGCTACTAGAGGGAGAGGGGGTGAGGGTGAAAAAAAGGGGGTTGGGGTTTAATGGACTAAGGTGGAGGACTCTGGGTGCTTTGGTGGTAGGTGTGGTGTAGTAACATACATCTGAAGAGATATGAACCTATCCCCCAATATTCAGTGTTATAAACCAATATTAACTCAATAATAATAAAATAAATGGTCTAAACACTATCTCTCCAATATAATAGTCTGTTCTTTGGATGTCTTCATTTTCCCTAGATTTAGAGGTTTTGTCTTGCTTAGTTTAGCAACACAGACCACTAACTATATTTTGTCTCCCAGAGCCAGTCCCATTCATTCAGACATGAATGAATTATACTAATGCCAAATACTATAATAAGTAGACACCAAAATTCAAATGCTTTAACATAATAAAAGTTTATTTCTTAGGCTGCTGTGGATTTCCTGATTAGTAGGAGAGGAGCAAGTTCTACTCTACGCAGAGGCTCAAACTTATGAAAACTCTTATCATCCTCAACATATGCTTTGCAGGTCACTCTTGGCATCAGGTTTTATGAGAAAATTTGGAAGAAGAGTGAAGATATGTCCTGCATCTTAACCCTGACAAACTCTAAGTTAGTTGGGAGAGATCAAGACATCTAGACAAAAGAGGGGCTGGGAAATGTCCTCCAGGTGCACAGTCACTTCCCAGCAACTAGCTACCATGAGAAGCAGAGCAGTCCTCTTTGGTAGATAGTCAGTTGTCTCTGTCACAGACTCTTAGAAATTAGTTTAACTCAATAACAAGTCTCTAACATGCCTCACTTTTTGAAGAATTCAAAGTTAATGGCATATATACCTTATCATTTAAGAGTAGAAAATTCAGACTATAAGGCAATGCCCGATCCTAAAGCAGTTATCCTCGACAAATTTTGATTCATGGACCTATATATTTAGTGTTGTCAAAAAACACAGCAGGAAAAATAATGTTATCTGATAGAAGATAAAAATCTCCCTGGTTTTAACCACAGCAAGTTACCTGTCAGACTAGACAATTATCCAGAAGCTTAAAATTCAACTCAGGAACATTTAGCAAGAGGTTAATTTTGAACTCTACATTTATAATTCCCATGGGAATAGGAGAGGGAGGCTTGAGGGGAGGAAGATATGCACCTATGCATGAACTTTTAATTTCCATTTCCCACTTGAGGTTTGTGTTTCTGGCACTTAGTACTGACTCAACATAAGGACGGGGCATCTACACTTTTATAAACAAACTTCCCCTCTTGTGCCTCAGGGATGATTTCCATTGTTTCATCCTCTAGAATTATTTTAGAGGAAAAGGCCTGGTCTCTGGGGAACAATTACCTCTTGTGTATAATTAACCAGTACAGAACCAATGGGAGACTATGATGTGTGGAGTTACTCTAGACCTTTGGTCAGACCCAGGAAAATTCAAAGTGAACCTCTTTTTGTTCCCCTGTTGTGTTGAACACAAATGGAATTTGGGGTAGTAGATGAGAGGTCTGCCTTCCAAGACCTGGTATCAATAATTTAAAGCTAGAAACTCACTCATGCTTTTTGATAAAGGTGAGCAGAACAAATATCGTTCTACCCAACAATGCCTTAAAAAGCTCTAAAAGACTTTTTTTCCTGTTTCTCAGCTGCCCCAGCTTGTGCTTAAATCTATCCTTTCAAGAGTTTAGTACAATTTCTTCCCTGCAGACTCATTCAAAACAAATCTATTCCTTCTTTCCTCTTCAAATGAAGATAGCTATCTTTAGAAAACACCCTTGGTCCTTTTGACCACTCTAACATGACATATTGTTGAGTCCTTCAGGCAGTGTTGATTTACTTTCTTTGGAACAAGTTCTAGTGTGTTTCTTTTACTGAATGTATGATCTTTTGAGATCTGAATGAAATATTTCAGTTAAGAAATAAAGGGAAACACTCTTGTCTCATAGATTTCTAAAAAATCCCAATTTTGCTTAAACTCACAAATTTTAACCATTTACATATGAACTGTTGAGTAACAGTTCATGATACTCTTAAAAATTCTAAGGTTGATATCCTTAAGGCTGACGCTCCTAGTGATTACAGAGGTTTATTTAATCTAAGTTATGAAAGCCCGATTCTAAAAGCCACTTACTAGGTTTGTACACCCAGATTACATACATAACTTTCTAAATCTCAGTTTCATCATAAAGTGGAATTAGTCAATTATATTAGTTTGCCAGCACTGTCATAACAAAATATCACAAAATAGATGACTTAAACATTAGAAACTTATTTTCTCATAGTTCTGAAAGCTAGAAATTCAAGATCAAGTTATCAGTAGATCTCTCTCCTTGGCTTTCTCTGTGTCTTCATGTGGTCATTATTCTGTGAGTCTTTGCCCTCTTCTCTCCAGGAGACCAGGCATAAAGAATTATCACCTACCCTAGTAGCTCATATAACCTTAATTACAAAGTTAAAGACCCTATCTCCAAACACAATCTAAGATATTAGGAATAAGAACATCATTTTGTGAATGGGGTGGGAGGGGATACAAAATAACATGAAACAAAGGTGATTGTGGAATGAGAGGCAATTGTACTGAAGTCACCAAGCCACAAGACACTACTCTGTAAATTCTCATCAAATGCCTGCATTAGGTGCCTCCCTGGTGGCACAGTGGGTTGATCGCTGCACTGTGAAGCATCCACGGCACAGCACCACAAGTTCCATCCCCAGCCAGGGAGGGAACACACATGGCACAGCATACCTCTCCTGCCTCACCCACTGCTCCCCTCAGCAGCGTATTTCAGCCAATCTGCCTTTTCTGCTCCCTACTCCATCTCTGGTGAATCCTCTCACCTCCCTTGGCTCTGGCCTATACCCCAGCTCTTGCATGCATAAATAAATAAATCTTTAAAAAAAAAATGCCTGCATGAGATAACTCACCTGCTTTCCCAACCCTCAAAAACTCTTTCCTAAGATTGTTTATTTTTGTTATTGTTATCTTGAGGTTAATTAAATCCTAATTATTCTTACATCTCCCAAAGAACCATCATAATCAATAGCTGATTAAGAGGAGGTTCAATGGAACTGAAATAAATTTATATGAATCAATTGAGTTTTCTCTTTGCCAAAGGAAACTAAGATTGACTGCAAAGAACCCCACTCCTATCCATTTTCTAATTTGTTGCTTCCATTATTTTCCATTCTCCCCTCTTCTACAGCCCAGGATTCTGTTCCTCCTTATTATGTCCCACAACAGAGCAAAGTTATCAAATGTCTCCCCATTTTCTGACCTCTTTATAGCCCATGTTTTCCTTCTTCTCCCATGCATTTACCAAGTTGAGTTGCTCTGTTTGGTTGCTCAGTGGCTATTTTCCTTTTTATCAGGAATAAAGAAACCGTTAATTGCCTCCTGCAATACCACTGGCATAATCCTGACACTAACACATCACAATGAACAGGAGGCCCATTAATAAACATGCAGTGATGTGAAGAATTTTCACTGATCCCTCTCCAGGTCATTAAATCTATACATGTTTGATGGGCAATAAAAGAGAAATGTGGAATGATAATGGCAGCTGTAGGAGGCCGTTTGCTCTCTTACTCTGCCTTAACCACAAGAAAAGACAGGAAATGATCCATGCATTTTTTTAAATATGTATATATTCTACTCATTATTACTAATTTCAAATGTCTATGCATATTTCACAGGCAACTAGTTCATAAATAAAACTCAGACAGATTTGAGCATTAAATTCTTTCTATTTCAAGTAAGGACATGGTAACTAGTTTGATTAAACAAGGATTGGTGTGCTCTAACTAGACTACCTGGTATGTGGGGGTGACTTGGAGGGCAGGTGCTAATCAAAATATTTCTGTTTGTCACCTATTTTGTTATAAACAAAGGATGTCTCCCTATGTGGATACGATATTAAGCAGTCAGATTCCAATTCCAAAAACAAATCATCAAGCTAATAAAGATAAAAATTGTATAAGTTTATTCTTTAAAGCTAAAATTAAAGTAATAATTCATATCATATAAGATGGATCAAAAATTACTTCACACATTTTATTTCTGTCTTATCTCACAGATAAAGTCAAATGAGACTATCCATCAACTGAACAAAATAACATGCTTAAAGTTGAATGCTTAAAATACCTAATGTTAAAAATCAGCTAATTATAGCCTACAGAGATGTCTAGAATTGAACCAATGTAGACAAAAATACTGCAGTAACATTTGACAATTGAACATCAATGTTTGTGATTTCGTATATTCATCAGCAAGCCCAAAATACAAGATAATGATTATAATTTTTAGTTTTATAGTCCAACTTTTAATCACATACCTTTGCATGAACCTGGTGGGATAAAGTAAATCACATAAGTAGTAAGTTTACCTGGCCACCCAACATCTGTTCATTTCTTCAGCCGTGATGTTTTTGTCTTCTGCCATTTATAGTAACTCCCACAAAATAATTTTTTAAAGAAAGAAGACTGTTGGGACATAGGGAAGAAGTGTGGTGTATATAAAATCTGACTCTGAGGAGAAAACCAAATGATAAAGGGAATAAGAAAGTATTGAGAAAGACATGTTTGCCAGTTACCTGCAATTGTGATATACTATGCTTAATCTGAGTAGTCTAAAATTAGTGGAAGATTATGACATGCACTCAACCTAGCCTCTATTAAAATCACAAAAGATGAAGACTAAAACTATTTTGGTGAAGTCTGAGCTAAAACAAAGGTAATTTATCAAAATTAGAGAGTTCAATGGAAGGTCCCACAGAGTGTCTTGGGCCATAACACCTGGACTTGTTCCCAGCTTCATCATTTTTTATTGGGATGGCCACTGTAATACCTTCAACATACCCACATCATTTAAAAGCATCTGACCTGTTTCTCTCAAATCCAGATTCACCTTTCAAGGATACTGTGGCAGGCATTGCTGGTTTCCATATCCCCTTAGCTCTTCAAGTAACTTTAGTGGTTAGTTCATATATATCAACCAATGATAAAGACCCCTTCCCTCATGCTCCTATGTCTCTGCCTGAGGCTCTTTCCGGGCACCACAACTTTCTCTGCCAGAAATGTTAACAGCCAGGAGAGATAATATAATCAAAAGCAATACTCAGCAAATAAAGGACAGAATATCAAAGATAAATGTACTATTTTCCTCTCAGTGATACAAATCAAATCAACAAGTATTGACAAGGATATGAAGAAATGGGAACACTTCTGCCCTGTTGATGAGAGTGCAAACTGGTGTAGCCACAAAGGAAAAGAGTATGGAGATCCCACAAAAAAAATTAAAAATAGATCTATCACATGATCTAGCAAGCCTACTTTATTTATCTGAAGGAAACAAAAGCACCAACTTGAAAAGATATGTGCACCCCCATGTTCATTGCAGGATTAATTATAAAAGCCAAGCTACTGAAGCAACCAGGATGCCCATTAATGGATGAATGGATAAAACAAATGCCACACATAAACAGACAAACATACATATTATTCAACCATTTGCAATAACAAGGATGAACCTTGACAGCATTATGCAAAGTAAAATGAATCACAGAGAGATATACAAAATGCTATATATGATCCCACTTAAATGTGGTATTAAAAAAAAAAACCTGTTTCATGGACAAAGAAAATAGATTGGGGTCACAAGGGAAGGGTTGGAGAGTGCACAAAATTGATAAATAATCAAAAGCTACAAGTTTCTAGTTATAAGAAATGGAGATATAATATAAACCTTAGTGACTATAGTTCATTATCCCACAGTGTACATATGAAATTGCTAAGAGAGCTCTTAAAAGTCCTCATCCAAGAAAAAAAATCTGTAACTATTTATGGTGCTGGATGTCAACTAGACTTTGTGGTGATCATTTCACAATGTATGCAAATATCAAACCATCATGCTGTAAACCTGAAATAATATAATAATGTCTACCAATTATATCTCAAAAAATGGAAAAACTGGGCTTGAAGGGATTAACCCTTCAATAATAATTTCAGTTATTCTTATATATTATGGTAAAAATTGCCATATTACTTCATTTATAAGACATGGGTTCCTTACATTGCAATTTTTCTAAAGTCTAAATATAATTAAAATTTCAGGGTGTATTATTTGACATGCCAAATTTTTGCTTATTTCCCTGAAAAAATTATTTTAATTGGTTATGCATATTGTTATTAATAACATATTAAAATTAAATATTATAGTACATGCAACTAATATGTTACTGGACCCCAGCCTCTCAGTGGTGGGAGCCAGCAGGAACAGTGGTGTTCTCTCACCCTGCTACTCTACCACAAGTTAGTTGTGGCAGTCACTCCTCAGAGATTTATTTAATAGTGTACTTCCTTACTATTCAGCAATCAAAAAAGAAAAACTAGATGCATTCATAGGAACATGGATGGAACTGAAAGGGATTATGCTCAGTGAAGTAAGTCAGAAGGCAAAAGAAAAATACCAGATGGTTCCTCCCCTAGGAGAAATATAAGGGAACCAAATAAGGATCAAGGAAAGGAATAAGAACAATAATAATAATAATAATAAAGACACAAAATCCAAAAATGAAAAGACAAGGACAAATTGGGGACACTTGGTGGGGAGGAGGGAGGGAGTGGGTTGAGGGCAGATGGGAGCACGGGGGACTGAGGTGATGGTGCACTGATGACATGGTGATGGGGAACACATGGGGATTACAATTGATGTCAAATTAAAAGGGAAAAAATAAAGAAATACAAATGTTACAATAAAAAAAAAGTGCTGATAACAGAAAAAAAAAATAGTGTACTTCCTGAATTGTGGATAGGACCAATCAGGTATGAGCTATGAGTTGACTGATGCTTTGTTATCAGAAGTCCACCTCTCACCACAAGCCAGTTGTGGCAGTCGCTCCTCACAGCCCTTTTATGTAAAGTGCACTTTCTGGATTGTGGACTAGACCAGCCAGTAAAAAGGACTGAAAAATGGTTCAATCAGCCACAGGATTGAAAAATAGTCAAATCAAACTGTTAGGTGGGGCACCCTGAAAGTGGATATAAGCCAGGGTTGGAAGAAGCTGAGAGTCCCTGGAGAAGCAGCAGCCCTGGGGAAGAGTCTCTGCAGAGGAAGAGCCCCTGAGGAGAGCCACAGAAGAGAAAGAGGAAGAGGAGAGCCCTGAAGAGGAGGAGATGATACAGCCCCTGAAGAAGAGAAGACAGTTTGGGCCTCCAAAGAAAGAAGAAAAGAAGCACCCAGCAGCCACCCGCTGAGGAGGGAAGAGAAGCTGAAGGACTCTGTCAGAGACTGGGCCTCGGACCTGTCTCTGACATTGACTGAAAGGAACACCAAAGGCCCTGGGCCTAGTGTATCAAAGAGCTGTTCATTGTTGGTATAACACAAAAACTCACAAGAGCTGTTAACACTGGGTGTCTCTGACACCACCTCTGCAGGACCAGTAGTGGTCATCACTACTGACCAGTGCTGCCCAGCACTTTCCTGGTGACTGGTGACAACCATCACTGACTATCTGGATGAAATAGCCAGCCACTTGTGGATACAGTAAGACTTTTGTTTCCCCTGTTTATAAAATAAACCCCATGATGTTCCTGGAGCCAGAGGTCTCTTGCCATTGTGCGCACAAGTGAGAACCAGATACAGTGACCTGTATCGGGCACTGTCCTCTGTTCACTACAACCCCTGTTTCTATAGCTCTTGCTTCTGGTTTGTGGCCTTTTAGCCTTTTGGAGCTTTTTGGTGGCTCTCTGGTGTCAGAGCCCTTTCTACTGCCCCTGTTTCAAATAGTGTTGAAATACTGAAGAATCTAAGAATATCTCCTGATATATCACTGACAATTATAAAGCTTCTGCTGTTGTTAACATATAACTGTATTTTTAAAATTTTTTTTAATTTAAGTATCACTATTTTTCATCCTTGATAATGCTTTGACAGTATAGGATTTCCTCTTCCCAGGTATACTTACCAAAGCCCACACAATAGTCCATTGTTTTCTCCCCTACTCATATTTAAACCCATTTCCCTTCCCTCCTCCTCTTAAAGTCAAAGATCTATGGTCAATTTTCAAGGGTTAGCTTCAAAGTTTGTTTTTGAATTTGCTTTTTCTACATCTTAAATATAAGTGACACCACCTGGAATTGACTTTTCTCCTTTTGGCTTATTTCATTTAGTACAAATCCTTCCAGCTCCATCCATGTTTCTGCAAATGGCATGAGTTTATCTTTTTAAGTTGCTGAGTAGTATTTCATTGTATAGACAGAAGTATAACTGTATTATCAATATCACAACTCCATGTGTGCTGACTAACATTTTAAACCAAAAAAAAGTTATACTTCAAAAAATAGTCTTTCCATGGAATATTTTCCTATAGTACACATAAACATAATTAATAAAGATTTTCTATTTCAAAAATTAAAAAAATAAAAAATTATATTTCATGGCAAATGTGATGATATGAAATTCAAATTCTAGCATTCATAAATAAGTTTATAAGCTATATCATTCATGGCTGTTATTATACTATAATATCAGAGTTGAATAATTCTGACCAGAAATTTTATGGACTAAATTATTTTCTGTATGGTCCTTCGTAGAAAAATATGTCTATACCCATTACATTTTACAATATCTGGTACATGAAAGGTGTTGAAGGTTTGTTAAATAAATGAATAAAAAAATGAATGAATGGCATGTAGTAACATGCCACTGAATCATCGTCAGTTGTCAGAATTGTCATTCCTCTCAGATGGCAGGACTACATTATTCCATAGAGTAGAATTAAATGTCATAACTGCATGTTATTAATGACATACATCTAGAAATAGAAATTTAACTGAGAAATCTGTTTGATATACTTGCTCTATCAAACTGTTTCCAGAATACCTCATACTGTATTTTGATGAACCTTGATGAATCTACTAAGGTCCAAGTTTCACTAACTTTATGAAGGTTTCAGGTATAATATGGTTTGTCCCAAAGGAAAAAAGAACCATCTCTCAGAGGTGGGACTCAGAAAGTCAGAATGTTGGTTCATTAATTTGCATTATAAAACACCACTGTTATTCCTACCAGAATACCTTCTCCTTCTCTTTACTGGAATACCTTTCCTTCTCTTTACTGGAAGAACTCCTAGAAAAGCAAATTGTGAGTAAGATGTGGATTAATAGCATCAAACTGGACTGTCTGTTATTTCTTTTCCCATGGTCAATGCTTAGATAAGAATTACCAACCTTTGATAATGGCTATCTCCCTTCTGTTTACGTGGCTGACCTACCTCCTCTTATGAGCGGCATATTCTTTGCTACATGTGCTCATTCCATCAAGCTGTGGTCAATCTGAGGAAGACTGGGAGTCATTTTAACTCAAGCTGATTTTTCCTCTCTGTTGTAACTTATTACATATTTGTCAGTCCTATAGTTTAACATAAGATAGGAAATATTTTCCAAATTGTAGCAGAAGATGAGATAACTGGGAGCTACCCCATATGGTCAAATATGTGTTCATCACTACATTTGCTATATCCACCACATATATATACATAGACAAAAGCTTGATGATTTTTAATTGCTCTTAATGTTTATCCAAAATATTTTGTTCAATCTGCCGCTGCGGCTTTCAAGTGATTAATACTGGATTTGTATAAAGTTACAACAAGTAACTTCCAAAAGGAAAAAAAAACATTACAGTTATCATAAATGGTGTGATAACTTATAAAAAGCCATAAATGCTTTTTATAAGCAGCAAATTACCATTAGAGCACTCAATGATGATATAATCATAAGAGAAGCCAAAGTAGCTAAGCAATTATTTAACTGCAGTGATGAGGTAAGTGTAGCTCTAAATCTGAAAGTGGCCCAAAGAGGAGATAAAGGGTTGGGGAGCTAAGGGGAAGGAGGGCCCCAATGAACTATGGTGGGGAATTATATGCACGTTGGTGGCAGATGTGTTGTGGTAACACATCTAAATAGGTATGGTCCTATACCCCTAAATCATAAAGAATTCTAACATTGAAAACCAAAGCTACCTCAATAAAAAAATACAACTATTAAAAATGACTATGTAGGAAATAATGAAATTGCAATGACAATAATGAAATTGCAATGATAATAAGTAATAAATTTGAAAAAAAATCAGCCAACATGAAGTATAATTTTAAATAACTTTAGTTATAATATTCCCAGTGTTTTATATATTTCACACATTTCATTTATATTGCTTTTCATATTTCTCAAAGTTATGATATAAATACTATTTTTTTTCTAGTTAGAAATCTGAGGCAGTAATATGAAATCATTGAGTTTCAGGTGATTCAAACGGTTCCTGTTTAAATTATGGTTCTATCACTTAATAGCTGTGTCATCTTACAAAAATTATCCATACTCTAAGTTTCTCATTGGTGAAATAAGATAATTTTTATAACTGAGTCAGAGCATTGTTAAAGATAAAATTAGATAAAACAAAATAATAAAATTATTAGAATATCAGGCTCATAATATGTACACAGATGTTTGATATTATTATTAAAAAGTTAAGATTAATGAGGTTGCAAAACCTGTCCTTAATCTCTGTACTCAAGAGCAAACAACTGATAGCAGATACATTATTTCTAAGACCACTGAAAATCTACTTCCTCCTTCAAAGATCTCAAAATGATTTGCAATCCCCCCCTCAAAAAAAAAAATTGTCTAACTTCTAGGTAAATGCCCCTCTTCCAATGTCTTGCATTTCCTGATTCCAGCACAAAGGTCTTCCTTCCAATACTTTTTTTTAAAGTTTATTTCTGATACACTTTACCCATTTAAAATATACAATCTTCTATTTGCTTTTTACTATATTCACAGGATTGTGCAACTATCATCTAATCTAATTTTAGAATATTTCATTCCTCTAAACAGAAACCCCATACCTGTTAGCAATTACTTGTAATTCTCACCAACTCCAGACCCTGGAAAATGCAAACATACTTCTCTCTCAATAGATTTACTTACTCTGGATATTTCATATAAATGAAATCATATGTGTGGTCTTTTGCAACTGGCTTTCTCTTAGCACAATGTTTTCATAGTTCATTCATGTTTTGACATCTATCAATAATTCCTTCCTTTTTTTAAAATTTGATTTATGTGTGTATTGTAGAAAGTTTAACACAAAAAAGTTAGTACATTCATCAATACACATAATTCCTTCTATGTGTGTACAGTAAGAACATTATGAGCTACTCTCTATGCAACTTTCAAACATACAATAGTGTATTGTTAACTCTAGTCAATACATTATATGTTAATTCTTCAGAACATATTACTCGTATGACTGGAAATTAATATCCTCTGAATAACATCTGAGTCCCACAACCCCAATTCCTGGCAGCCACCAATCTCTGCTTCTATGATTTTGGCCTTTTTAGATTCCACATGTATGTGAGATCATACTCACATATGATTTTTTTGTGTCTGAATGATTTATCTTAGCATAAAATGCCCAAGTTTCATGTATGCTGATGTAAATATCATGATTTCCTTATTTTCATGACAGTAATATTCCACTGTGTGTATATAGTGTGTGTATGTGTATATCACATTTTTCTTTATTCACTCATCAAACACTTTGTTTCCATATTTTAACTATTGTGAATGTTATAATGAATATGAGGATGCAGATATATAAAAATGCTTGATTCATTTTTATTGACAAGAAAAAATATTGCCAAATACTATTTCATTTAATGGACATTTTATTTGTCCATTCATCAGTAAATATTTGAGTTATTTAGCCCTCCTTTTTTTTAACCAAGTTAGCATTGCTTTATAAAACAATATAAATTCAGATGTATAGGATCACATTCCTTCAAATGTATATTAGAACAGCACGCCCACCACCAAGGCACCCAGACCATAGTCCAACACGGGCCCTCCATACTTTGCTCACCACTCTACCCCTCTGCTTCTGGTAATCTCAATTTTACAGTCAGATTTCCAGGGCTTACTAGTGGCTTAATTTTATCTGAACTTTTTATTTCTCTATATTCCACATGTAAGTGACACCATCTGGTATTTGTCTTTTTCCTTTTTCTTTCAGTTATCATTATCCTCTCTAGCTCCATACATGTTGCCATAAATGATGAGTTTGCCTTTTTATAGCTGAGTAGTATTCCATTTAGTATATATCATATATTTTATTAAAAATGCTGCTATGGACTTTCATGTAGTTTTGTGTGAATGTTTATTTCTCAATTAGATATATGGGAATGAAATTTCCAAATCATATGGAAATTCTGTTTTTTAGTTTACAAAACTGCTCATTTATTTTCCAGTGCAACTACACCATTTTAAATTTCTTCCAGCAATGTATGAGACTTCTAATTTCTCCACATTCTTGCCAGTACTTACTACTGTTTACCTTTATTATACTCATGTTACTGACACTTAAGTAGTATTTTACTGGGTTTTTACTTTGCATTTCCCAGAGGACCTATGATGTTGAAGCTTTTGATGTGTTAATTGATCATTTCTAAACCATTTGCTCCTTTTCTGTAATTTTCCCTTTCCCTGCCCCCAGTACTCTATTAATCCCACACACCAGTGATGGGACCTAAAGCAGAGTCAGGAAAAAACATGGGAAATTAGACCATGCCTCTCTCCCCTAAGCATGTCAACCAGAGGCTGTCAGGGTTGGGAGAAGGAAATATATGATGAGTCAGGAGAGGGGACTCTTAAATTAGTGCAGACTGGAATTTTTTATCTTAAAGCGTCTGGATTGTTATATAATCCCCCTGAAAGTAATTAAAGCATGAGAAAGGGAAAATCAACAAATATAAAGGACAACACCAACTAGAGAAAAACAAAACTGTTCATGCTTGCATGCTACCAAATTAATGAACCAATGGGCTAATTATATAGTTTTATGAAACTGTCATTGTTTTCATCTGTTTAATATCCATGTCCCCACTGAGCCATAGCGCCAGGGAACTGGGTCACTTCATTGATGAAGAGAGTCTTCATCAATATCTGCTAAGCACTGATATATAGTAGATCTTTCATCAATATCTGTTAAGTAAATAAACTTTTACAGAAGTTAACTCACTTGAACTATCATTTAAAGATTCTTTTTCTAAAAGATTTATTTATTTATGCATACAATAACTGGGGTATAAGCCAGAGGTATGGGGGTGATTAGAGGACTCACCAGAGACAGACTGGGGAGCAGAACAGGAGGATCTACTAGAATACACTGCTGAGGGGAGCAGCGGGTGAGACCTGAGAGATCTGCTGCGCCATGTGGGTCACTTCCCTGTGGGGATCAAACTCATGCCTCAGTGGCTGGTGATAGCTTGATAAGCACTGAAACATTAACCCCTGCACCACCAGAGAGGCCCCCATTTAAAAATTCTTAATAGCTCAGAAAACAATAAATGAAAGATACACTAAATGTCAGATTAATCTTTTTAATAAACAGGATATGAGGAAGTAAAAAGAAATTTGGGGGGAAAAAATAAAGAAGAGCCGGCTGTTTCAGAATTCCTTTCATTTGGAAATGCCACTTTTAAGTGTAAGTTTGATATTCCTTGGAAGAAGAGCACTGTGGAGAAACAGCATCAGAATAGTCTGATGGGGGGTGGGAGGGAAGCCTCCAATAAGTAGCACAGCTTGGGCCTCTCTGGTGGTGCAGTGGGTTGAGTGCTGCACTGTGAAGCATGTGTGGCACAGCAGTACGTGTTCGATCCCCAGCCAGAGAGGGGACCCACGTGGCGAGGCAAACCTGTCCTGCCTTGCCAGCTGCTCCCCTCAGCAGTGTGTTTTGCCTGTTCTGCTCCCCACTTTGTCTCTGGTGAATCCTGTCACCTCCCATGACTCTGGCCTATAGCCCTACTCTTGTATGCATAAATAAAAAATGTTTAAAAAAAAAAAACTAGCACAGCTTGTTCTAGAAAAAAAGGGAGATGGGGTTGGAAGTGGAGGGAGTTACTTTTTCCTGTACTTTCTTCTTCTCCTTTCCTCTCAAGGTGATATGTCATTCCAGAGTGATCTCAGTCCCTGAAATTTCAAGAACAGGCAGGCCTTCTTTTACAAGCAACAGTAAAAAAATTTTGAGTAGCTAAGCATGTTACTAGGAAATTAATAATAAATCTGTACAGATTGATATTCCCCTGAGATAAAAGGAAAGAGAAAATATTAAAAAACCGATGCTTCTGGCAAATGAAAACCTAATGGAGTGTATATCTCTCCAGGGAGGACAGGATGCAGCACTACGCTTTCATTCGTAAGACTGAAGCCTGCTCTGTGGGCTAATGAGCTGGGTGCTGGTCTCTCCTGTGATGCCAGGAGAGCAGTAACAGTGGACCATCTGAATTGCACAGAGCTGAGGAAAGAGCCCATTGATTCAGGGAACAATGACAGTTCAATTTTCTATTTCTGTGAGCCTAAACAAGTGACTCAATGTCCCTAAGCCTCAGTTTTTGCAGTCTTTACAACAGGAAAATGGGAATATCTACTTTGTAATATAAAGATCCAACCAGAGTATGTGCACATTGGTTAGGATCTAATGAGTTTTGATACTTTTCTAGTTATATGGTACCCTTTCCTAGTTAATTTAACCTTTATCCAAACAAGGGTCTTTATGTTAAACTACCTACAAACTTACATATCTACAAATTTATATAAATTGTTCTTTTAATAACAATTTAAGGCCCATAACCTCATGCAATCTCTCTTACCTAATATTATAGCATCAGCTTCTATAGCCATCAGTTCCATGTAAGGGTTGATCATTCTTCTTTGGACTTTATCTCCTTCCACCACCCCCATTATCCCCACCTTCATTAGTCATCAGTAGAATAAGAATGTCAAGATCTACAGAAGATTTTACTAGTGTATCCCAGTATCTCACACATGGTCTACTACTTTGTATGTCTTCAGGAGATAACTGTTACCTGGATGGATGAATGTAAGATATATTCATCAAGACAACTACTGTATCAACAATCTCAGCATCCCACTGTCTTGCATCAATAAGTGTATAATTTTCATATGACCACAGTTGAGCATGCGTCAGCATGGGGCTATGCTTTGCAAGTATCATTCAGATACTTGGGACTTTTCATCAAGTGTTTCTTACTCCAGGGCCACCAAATGTTCTAATGAATCTTCTGTACCCAGTTAGGAAGGAGTCAATTGGAGGATTTCCAGGAAAATTTTAGGGGTCTGGAAATGGATCTCATTCCATTGACCAGAACTCAGACACATATACCTACCTTCTATAGAAGATGCTGAAAATATAACAGAGTCTCCAGAGAAAGATGGATACACTCACCTGACTCACTTAATAAGTCAGTCCATCTCTGTTGAGTGATTAAGTGACTAGAATTAGGAATTAAGCAGTTATCAATAACAGCCAAGGTCTGGGTTCTACAAGTCAGGAAGGCTTGGGCAGAAAAGGAGCCATTGAGGCAAAAGAAATCAAAATCTAAAATAAAAGACCATGACTAAAATTTAAGGTAAATGTTCTTCACTACACAGACAGTGGCCAATATCATAGCTCAGTATCATTAAGTATCAACAGCAAGCCAATGGCAAGAGAAGCAACTATCTAGGGGCCTCCCTGGTGGTGATCAGGTTGAGCACCACATTGTAAAATGTCCATGGCAAAGCAGTGCAAGTTCGATCTCCAGCCAGGGAGGTGACCCACATGGTGCCGCAGACCTCTCCTGCCTCGCCCGCTGCTCCCCTCAGCAGTGAGTGTATTTCAGTCGATCTACCTGTTCTGTTCCCCACTTTCTCTGTGGTGAATCATCTCACCTCTCACACCTCTGGCCTGCATGAATACATAAATCTTTAAAGAGGCCTCACACTGCTTGTATGCATGAATAAATCTTTTTAAAAAAAAAAAGAATTAACTATCTATAACTATCTATATATTCTGCCTGCTTCAAGTCCATTATATTTTGGAAACTGAAGAAGATTGGGTTTCCTGTGAGACCCCTATGTCTTGATATGCAGAATTAGGAATTTAGAAACAGGATTGTCAGTAATACAAATGGCCAAAACCATAAAGTAACTATTGTAAAAGCTGATATGTGCTGCCTACAAGTCCTATTTAATAGGTATGATTGGGAAGATATAAATCCTCCAGAAACTTAAGCCTCTTACATTCTTCTTTCCCTATAACAAATATGCAGACTAAGGGGTAGATTCTAGAAAGTTTATGCCTTTGTGGAAGGAATCCACCTTGTGATAGTATTTTGGCTGTTAAAACAAGATACTGGGTGGCTTAAACAGCAAACATTTGTATCTCACAGTGCTGGAGGCAGGAAGTCTGAGTTCAGGGGGTCAGTATGATTGGGTTCTGGTGAACCCAACTTTTTTTTGCTATGTTCACACATGCTTGGAAACTGAGAGAAGCCAGCTCTCTGACATATTTTCTTTGAATGGCACTAATCACATGATAAGGGCTCCTACCTCCAAACAGCATCACATTGGGGATAAAGTTTCAATTCACCAATCTGCGGGAGAACACAAATATTTAGTGTACAGCAGACCTTACTGTGGAGAAGAGGTATAAGAGCCCCTGCATTTATCTAGGAAGCAGGAGCTACATCTCCAGCCTCACCTTGAGGAGGCAACCTTGCCTGGCCAAGAACAAGAACGAATACTCCTTATACAACTGCCCTGCAGCGCTGCCCTTGACAAGCCAATGACAAGACCAGTCTCCCTTCTCACTTTGAGGTTTCCGTTTTCAGCACATTTTCCCCCTACCAAGCATAGTAATTAGAGCTTTTTTGCAGGCTTAATTGTAAATTTGTTTTGATTAATTAGTCTCAGAGCTGACTTGGCAGTTATTGAGACATTGGAGAGGGTTCTGGATGTATTTAGTGCTCAGACCTCTATACTCTCTGGGATTCCTCTCTCTGTCAGCAGCAAAACTTCAAGTTCAAAACTGTCTATGTTAGAAAATGCTTTATGTGTCTAATTAACTATTTGTCACTTTGAGGTAAGTACAAAGATAAAATCTCACCAACCTGTGTAAGGTGATGGATGTGTATCTTTTTATAGTGCCATGGACCAGGGAACTCAAGAATCAATTTCTAGACTTGGGAACAATGACAAAATTGTCTAATATATTAATTTGTGCTGTGACACATTATTCATGATGTAACCTTCCAAATGGTTTCTCAAAATCTAAGCGCTCCCTCCCCCTCTGAAATTTTGTTAGGTCTCTAACTCCAAAAATCAATGTAAAAACTGAGGCTGGTAATATTTAGCCCAGTAGAGCAGAGCTGAGAGTCACAATAAGATTTATGGGAAAAGAGTCCAACCAAGAGATTAAATTACCCAGATTCAGATCTCATTCCTGCCACTTGCTCACTGTTAAGGACTCTCAGATATACAACTGAAATGAACTTACGTAAAATAGGAAATGTTTTAGCTCACATAGTGAAAAGCCTAGGATGGCCTTCAGATCCAGCCAAACCAAGTTGCTCAAACCATCTGCCACTGTCTTTATTTCCTAGCTTGGCACCTCTTTACTTTCTATATCGGCTTTATTCTGCAGACAACATGCTCAAGGTAGTCAGGGATGATAGTCAATGGCAGCTGCAGGTACACATGAGCCCTACAACTCTCAGTTCCATTAGAAAAGAGTGCTGCCTCTCCCCCACCTCCCCCTGCCCTGAGTAACCTTAAGCAAGCAAAAGTGTATGTTAGACTCTGATTATCTCTTTTGAGTCAAGGGCTGACTCAAGAACTATTCACTTTTAGCAAAGATATAAAATAATCTGAGTTACAAAGCATGTGTCTCATACCCCTTTCTATGATGAATAGAGGGAGAAATAAGAACACAGTGACAGAATCATTACAACATGCAATAGGAGACTATGGTCCAAAAAATAAAAGATCAGGTGCTATTCCCAAATACAAAGGAAAGACAGGAAAGACAAATGAAAGCAAAAATTTGCACGTCACTTGTTTAAACCAATCACTTATTCTACCTGAAAAAAAAGGCCATAAGGATACTTGTATTCACTAAGGAAATATAAAGCACAAAAAAATGTCTCAAAAAAGAATATCAGGGAGAAAATATTTGTATATCTTTTGAATACTGCTACTGAAAACGTAACTTTGCACCCACACTTTAGAAAGCAGTTTGACATTGTCTTATAAAGCTGAATATTGGGCCCTCCCTGGTGATGCAAGAGGTTAAGGCGCAACACTATCAAGCTATCCACAGCCACTGCAGCATGAGTTCGATACCTGGCCAGGGAGGTATCCTGGCACAGCAGACCTCTCCTACCTGCCCACTGCACCCCTCAGCAGTATATTTCAGTAGATCTTCCTGTTCTGCTCCCCACTCTGTCTGTGGTGACTCCTCTCACCCCCCCCCACACTTCTGGCCTGCACCCCAGTTATTGTATGCATAAATAAATCTTTTAAAAAAATTTAAAAACTGTCAAAGTCAAATAAAAAATAAATAAATAAAAATGCTTAAGTCTGTCCTGGGTAAACAAGTTCCTAAGTTTGTGTCCTTTTCCTTTATATGGTCCCCACAACCCTTTACTTTTAGATGCCTTTTATCTTCACATCCTCTCCAGTCTCTTATCTACCAAAACATTTTAGCAAGAAACCTGAACTCTCTGTTATGCATTCCTGTCCTCTGCACTCTCTAACCCTTTTCCAGGACAGCCTCAACAAATAATGACTTTGAAAGATGCTATATGCTGATAATTTCCAAATGTACATACTTCTTTGAGTGATAGGATGGCATCGCTACTCACCTGCCATCTCCGTTTGGTGTCCAACAGACAACTTTTATTCAAAACACACATTATTCACTTTTTAACTTCCCCCAAAATCTGTTCTTATTACTGCTTTCCGTCTGATTAATGCTACCACTAGTTAGCCAGTTTCCAGAACCATGGATCTGGAGTTAATGTTAGACAATTTCCTATCATTAGATACCTGGAGCAACATTATTACCTTTCCTGTGATATACCGGCAGTGGTGGCCAGGGTAAAAATGAGTGGCTAGAGAAGATTGTTCTTGAAGACATGTATGTTCTTCCCAAGAATCCCCTTAAATAACTGGAGAAAGGAAGGATGAAAGAGGCCATGTTCTGTTTAGACAGAACTATGAACCAGAGGAATTCAAGTTACTGAAAGACTGGCAGGACATATAAATATTTAAATTGCATATCTTGAATGTCTGTGTCTGTTAGAGGGCAGGGAGAGGGGTGCCCCAGAGCCCCTAAACCTGCCCACTCTAAATAGTTTTTGCCATCTGCCGCATCAAGACAAAACATACAGCCCTTTAATGGAAAGGAACTTTAATACAGTTAGTGTGCAATACAGAAAAGGGGAAGAAAAAAATTTCCAAATCAAGCACCCAAAGTTACCCATCCGCTCGTGGGTGAAAGTCCAGCCAAACAAGATTGGCCCAAAGCAAGGCCTATAAGCCTGCACCAAGTCTAAAGCACCCTCCAGCAGGGATCCATAGAAAACGGTCAGAAACAGACAAGTCTGGGTGGAAAAGGACAAAATCAAAATCAAGATAAAAGCTGCCACTGTCACCCTCTCTATCTGTTTCACCCAGTCCAAGACCAAGAAGCAAGCACAGTTTCTTCACATGTCTTGCTGATCCTTAAGCCTTCTTCAGGTCATCTTTTAGCTTTCCCTCCTGCTTCCTTCCTTCCCCAGTCTCCTCTCCAACTTTTTCTCCTCCCTGCTTAGTTCTATCCTCTTTTGAGTGGGGCAGGGAACTTGCAACATTCCCTTTTCCTGGGGACCACCCTGTTAAATTTCTTTCCCACTATTGAAATCTCTAGAAATTATGGACTATGTTTTATTAATCTTCAACTCATTGCCTTCCATGTTACTTTAGGCACAGAAAATAAGTTTTTACCTACTCCTCTAGGTTCTTCTCTGGCTGGTCAAGCAATTAACATCAAACAGGTTAGTAGGTGAAAAGAATAAGTCTAATTATGTATGTATAGAGACTCTATTGGTACATGGATATATTTCCCAAAGTAAAAGGGGAACAAAATGAAGGTATTTATCCTGAGATAAGGGATGAATTAGGAGGCTAGACCACCAAAGAGTGATAAGAGGACAAAAGAACCAGATATTCTGAGCCTCCCTGGTGGCGTAGCGGGTTGAGTGCCACTCTGTGAAGCATCCACTGTATAGCAGCGTAAGTTCAATCCCCAGCCAGGGAGGGGACCCACATGGTACAGCAGACCTCTCCTACCTTGTCCGCTGCTCCCCTCAGCAGTGTATTTCAGTCTAATCTGCCTGTTCTGCTCCCTACTCCATCTCTAGTGAATCCTCGTAACTCTGGCCTATTCCCCAGCTCTTGTATGATAAATAATTCTTTAAAAAAAAACAGATGCTCTATAAATCTGTTTAACTGTCAACTAGATAGTTTTCTCCAATAGAAAGTTTATTTCTATAGCTAATTCTAAATTGGGTAATACCCAATTTTTTTATTCCTTAAGGTAATTAATGGAGTGGGGAAAGTTTCTCTTGAAACTGCAGGGTTTCAATTGACTTTAACTGGAAATATTGATAATTTACACGCCAAAGTGACATATCTTGAAAGACCTTCTGAGTATCTGCGAGAGGCCTATCCTCACTTCCCCACACATAATAGGTACTTAATACAATTTACTACCTACATGAATAAATCAGTGTAAAACGTAACCACCAGAACTATGTACAGTTGTGCCATTTGTGGAAATTCGGTGGCACAGTGAGCCTCTCTCTGATTCCTTGATGACAGAAGGAGCAGCTTCTCAGTCAGCCTGTACTTCCGTTCCCAGTGAGAAAAGCATTTCTGAGCAGGCTTCCTGATTGTCTGTCAGCAAGTTATCTTCCCTTGTACTTAACATGTTTTCTGGCTCCATGTGAATAAGCAAAAGCGTAAGAACGAAAAGGAGAGGCAACCATTCAGGAACAAATAGCTTTTGCTCTGTTTTGGAAACATTTGCCTCAGAGGATTTGGCAGCATGACTCTTAATAATTTTGTCTTTGTTTTTCTGAAACATCAACAAATAATATAAAAAGAAGCACAATACTTTCACAGAATGTAAATGAGGTGAAGTAAAGAGGATGTTATTTCTACTAGCGTAAACATTTACCAGTCTGGCTAAAGTTTACAGAAATCGTGATGAATGGGTGCTGACTTATGGTCAAGGGAGCCTGTGTATTTGTGGTAAGCTATCGACTGGAAATGTATTATTTTCTCCCTTCTGTAATTTTAGTGCCTTTTTTTTTTAAAGCATGATAATCTATTTACCTGTGGGATTCCAGAATTTTGTCAGGTCATTTCCTTTATGTTACAAGAACCAATGTCAGATGTTCGTTGTGGTGACACTTGTAAAGCTCCCCAGTGGAATATAATGAGGCCTGCAGTCAATAAATAAATAATGTTGACCTGAAAAGAACAGTGAAAGCACAACTTCTATCCACTGGTCACTACAGACTGTTAACTGCTCTACAAATGCCATGAAAAGAACACTGTGCCCATGGCAACCCAGCAATTGAACTCCAATGGTGGGTATTTTTTTTAATCTTGGAACAGGAGCAGATGTGTGTTCACATGCCTACCATAGTTAATAATAACTTCTAAATCTGGCATTTCCTGATAATACAACCAGCTTATAGAACAGCTTTCATCAGAGACCTTAAAAAGGCCTAAAATCAAACAAGTATTATCAGCATTTGAAAGATAAGAAAACCCCAAAAGATTATGCAATTTGCCCAAGGTCAGACAGAAAAACTTACTAAAGCAAAAAATAGAACTCAAGGTAACCAGCTCTCAGTCTTGTTCTAATTAGACAATCCTCTCCTGTGTTGGGCTTGAAGCTTCGCTTTAGGTTCTCAAAAACCTCCGATGGATCACTGAAGTCCGGGGAGCAGTCCCAAAGGGCAGCTGTGGTTAATTGAACATCTTGCCACTTGCAAAACTCTGCTGTTCGTCCCATTAATTAGTTGAAAGCACTTCTCACAAAACAAACTCTCAAAACACAAGAAAATTAAGGATTTACCCCTTGTTTTACAATCTCAAAAATTAAGATGTTAAAAACAAATTATAATTGAAACGAGGGTATTCTATTTTCACTTACAATTCAGTAAACAATAAAGCTACAATTGTACTCAATTAAGATAATTGTAAAGAGGCTGAAGGTTTAACAGCCATCCACAAACATCCCTTCCTGCTGTAGAGTAATTTTGAATTAAGTAGGACAAAAACAATAGAGTAAATTACCTTAAAAAGGCAAAGTGCTCAAAAATTGCAAGTGAGACTGTCCAAGACCTTTTCTGTTTCATCTTTAAGCTGCTGCATTTGCTACTTTCTAACCTGACCACCTTTATTCTCTCATCTCTCCTTCATGTCAACTCCTGAAGACCCAATTTAGGTATCACCTCTGTCTGGAAACTTGCCTGCCCTTTCCTTTTTCTGCTCCGTATGAGAAAATAATTTTTCTCGGCGTTTCCATCACCCACATGACTTATTTCTTTCAACCACCTATTTTCCTGTGTTTATGCTGTCTCATGACAATTGGGTAAGATTGAGCTCCAAGAAAGCAGTGAAAGTGTTTACGTTTTGAAAAGGGAGAGGAGCCAATGGTTACTTCTCATCTCCTGTAATCTTGCTTGATACATAGACATGTTTAGAAAAATTGTCCAAAACTTGATATAGGGATTTTCCTATTTCAGTTCCAACATATAAAGAGCTTATAATTTGTCACTCTTATCCTTACAACAAAAAGAAAGCTAAATGAACTGAAAATCAAAGACTTTTTTTAGACTCATCAGAGAATTGAGGTTTCAAGGAAAATTGCCAGCCCCAAATCTGGAGAGACAGGTGAATTCAGAAAATTACTGCTGAGATCTGCTTACCTAGAGCAAAAGTCACTGGAGACATAACTGATAGGAACACTTAAATGGTAATTTTGATGAATTGCTGAAGGCTGAGCATACACTAGTGTGAAAGCGATGAACTTCTAGAAGCTGCACTTTCGTGGCTTTTATATGCAGGAACTCTGCCAGGTTCTCATGGTAAAAAGCCAAGAAAGATCCTCTTGTGGCTCTGGCAAGGGCACATTGCGAAATGCCCAGAGCAGTCTTCCTAACAAATGCCTAATTTTCAGGTGAAAACACCAGATCCTTCTACCACCCAAGGATGGATATTTTCTTAACTCCACCGGTGCTAAAATTCCTGTATCACAAAAGGGGTAAAAGAAAAACTAAAGATGCACCTATGAAGATTACACACCAAGCCCACCAAAAGACTGAAATTGAATCTTAAGCATGCAAACCTTCCTTAACCATTCTTTATGGCCACACCAGTCGGGTTTTGGTATAATATCAATGTAGCACAGATGAAAAGACTGCAAGATGAAGACTCCATACAAGGAGAAATTCTTGGGAAAGAAAATAAAGTATTGTTACAAAAAATTGAAGCCTCCCATGCCTATAACTACAGCAAAAATTAACATGGCCATTGCAAGAGGTATCTTAACACCAAAGGTCTATTTATCACCGGTCCTATAACATGATACAACAGGCACAACTTCCACCAGAAAATGATAAGGCACGTCAAAAGTCAAGAACAAACAATCTGAAGAGGCAAAGCAAGCATTAAAACCAGAATCAGATATGACACAGATTTTGGAATTTTCAGATAGTGAATTTAAAATAACTATGAATAATATTAAGGACTCTAATGAAAAAGCAAACAATATGCAGGATCAGACGGGTAATGTAAGCAAGAGATGGAAATGCTAGGAAAGCATCTAAAAGCAATACTAAAAAATATTTATCGAAAAGGTCTCTTTTCTCTCCTGAATTGTTTTTATACTTTTGTCAATAATCAATTGTCATATATGTATGGGTTTATTTCTGGACTATTTTATTTCACTAACCTATTTGTCTTTATACCAATACCACACTCTCTCAGATACTATAGCTTTATAAATCCTTAAGTCAGGTTATATTAGTCCTTCAATTTTTTTAATTGATTTTCTCTGTGCTAGGCCTTTTGCATTTCCATGTGAATTTTATAATCATTTTGATCAAAAAGATTACTTGGATTTTATTGGAATTTCATTAAATCTGTACATCAGTTTTGGTGAAGCTTGCATCTTAGCAATTTTAAGTCTTTCACCCTATAAACACAATATACTTTTTAAGTATTTAATTTCTTTAATTATTTAACTTTCAGTGTAGATATTACACATCTTTTAGATAGGCTTATTCTTACATATCTTATGTTTTTGGTGCTATTATAGACAGTGTTGCTTATTTAATTTCAATGTTTTGTGCCAATTTATAGAAAAACAATCAGTTTTACATAATATTTTATCTTGTAACTGATAAACTTATCTAATACAAGCTTTTATATTTTTAGATTCTATCAAAATTGTTTTAGATCATCCTTTTGTTTCAGAATAAATTGCTTTACTTATTCTTTGCCATTTGGGATGTTTTACCCTATATGTTTTATATCACTGACTAGAACCTCTACTATAATGTTGAATAGAAATTGTGAGAACAGAAATCCTTATTTTATTTCTGACCTTAGGGAGTAAACAATCCCCACTACATTTGATGTTACATGTAGATACTTTGTAGATGACCTTTATCATAAGAAAATCCCATTTACTTCAGTCTTGCTTAGTATGTTTATTAGCAATAAACATCAAATTTTATCAAATATTTTCCACACCCATTGAAATTATCATTCGGACTAACTTTTCAAGTGTGTTATTTTGGTAAACTGATTTCAGAATCTTAAACCAACCCTGCATTCCTATGATCAACTCATTTAATTATGATTATACACTTTTTAAATTTTTAATTGGCTATTTAATTAAAATTTTGTATTTTTGTTAATGATACAAACTAGCCTATTATTTTCATGTATTATTGCCCAGTTTTTGTATCTAATTATAATGATCTCATATTCTCAAATGAATTGGGAAGTACTAGTTCCTTTTTAGTTTTCTTCATGAGTTTGTATATACCAATACACAATTGTATATATTCATGAGTTTGCATATACCAATATACAATATATATGAGTTTGTATATACCAATATTCAAACTGTATATACCAATATACAATTGCTTCTCCCTTAGGTGTTTTGAGAATTCATCCACAGAAAAAGACAATAAAAAAGACCCCAAATATGCCACTTCATAATAATCAGTGTTAGTCTATGTAATATTTTGATTAAACACTGTATTGTATAAAAACAATAGAAAGTTATAAACTAAATGTGCAACACTAAGTGGTTCAATAAATGTAATTCAACTGTACAATATTATAGTCATTAATATGTTGATTAAAGTATTTTTAACTATATCTAAATTTAGTTAATGGGATGAGAAAGTGGCCTCCTTGATTCTTATATTTTTAGGAATTTGTTTTCATTTTGCTGTTGTTTTTTCATGAACAATTTGTTGGGGTTTTAAAATGTTGATCATGTCCTCTAATTACATGACTTTAAAATAAGTATTTACCAACTGCCCTTTAAAAAAGCTATTACAAAAAAAAAAAAAAAAGCTATTACACTAAAATCACCTGAATTCAGTTTTGTTTTTTTCCCAGAAGTAAGATTTTTCTTGGTGTTTATGGTTGAATCACATCAATATCTATCTCTTGATTGATTGTGTTTATAAAAGGAGAAAGGGTATAAAGGAAAGTATCTCAGTATACTTTGTCTTATCTCTGTGTATATAGCTTATGTACTGCAAATTGCTACCTGTTCTTGTAAGGATGGACTGCAAATTGTTACACAAAACAGTTTATTGTAAGTGATGTAGAGTAAGAACCACAGGACTACAGAAAGTACCTATAGAAATCATTTTTAACGCAAGAAAAAGAAAATAAAAATAAACTGGAGCTTGGATGCCCTTTGTCCTATATTAAGATTGAAGAACTCCAGATTACTAGCTGATGTTTGGTTGGTATGTACTGATGTAATTTTCCTAGTGTAATTTTCACATCCCTGTAGGTGGAAATAGAGTTTACTCTAAAATGAAGTAGATATTTCCTCTTCAGTCATTCTGATAGATTACTTAGAGAAAATGAGAATTAGGAACTTTGCTTAGACTGAGGCAAGTACTTGAATTCAAAGGCATGGAAATTCATGTTGATGCCTATCAATAGACACAAGTGGTAGTATAAACAGGGAAGGAGTCCCCTAAGTGACACAGAATTCAATTGTATGCATGAAAAGCAAGGAGAGACTAAAGTGTCTTAAGACAGTAATACAGTTTAGTGGCACTGTTTGGACATCTAAGCTTAGATAGTACCTCATCTAGAAGCCTGTTTTAATTTAGCCCCTGCCGAATTCTTTTATATTTTTCCACGATGTTCAGCAAAATCCTGCTCCAGAAGACAGCCTGATTTGTAGCGTGAGAAATGAAAGCAAGATCCAGAAATGAGAAATAAAAGGAACTGATCACCCCACACTTGTTTAACAACCTCAGCTGACATCATGAACCATGAAGAAGCAAGATGAAAACACAAAGGAGGAAAAACCCTGGGATTATTTTTCTAGGGATATAAAACATGTGCAAATAAAATGCCTCAATGGGAGAAAGAAAAACAAAAGAGATGGCTGCCTCATTGAGGACTGAGTTAAGGGAGCAACAGATGAAACCTGTTACCACACAGGTTATGACACGTGAAAAAGTGCTAGGGAATCCTGGGCAGAAAAGGAAGAATAATATGTGAGATCAGTTTGGGGGGTGAATACAAACAAGGATTTAATGGGGAATTGTATTCAGATCCTTGCTCTGCCACATAATGAGTGACCTGAATGGGAACAGTAATTTAGTATCTGTATACCTTAGTTTCCTTCTCCTTAAAATGGGCATAATAACAATATTACTACAAATGGGTTGTTCTAAGGCAAGGATGAGTTGATACATATAAATGTTGAATAAATGAAAGATTATTATTGACATATACTGGAAGGGCTCACCATAACATTTCATAATGGAAATATACTCCTGATGTATTTAAGGAAAAACAAAATATGCACACTTAGTCACATTTTGTCAACTTTTGTAGCTATACACAGGGAAAATACAGAAAAAAATATACTCTAATATTACTGGATTCTAACTTATCCTTTTCATATTTCTATTTCTAGAATCAGTTATACTGAGCTCTTGTAACTAATTTTAATACATAACAAAAGGAGTATGAAAATTCTGGAAAGTAAATAAAAACATTTTTCAATGTGCCCCAAGAATTAAGTTTAAAGTGCCCAAGGATGAAATGGTGGTGGGATACCCATGGGAACCACAATTGATGTCAAATATATATAAATAAAGGGAAAAAATTTTAGAAAAAAAAATGCCCTAAGAGTTCACAGAGATGGAGTACTGACTTAATTGTTTACCAGTGTGATATTTAAAGGGTCTGCTTTTATCCAGTTTAGAATCAGTCAGTGAATAGGAAAGGAATGGACAGACCTTTAAAATAGTCACCTGTTAGTGCAAACACTGCTATAAATTAACCTCACCTTGAAACACAAGATAATTCTGACCACTTAGTATTGACCCCAAAATAATAGTGCTCTAAATCAACTGCCTTAAATTTTTTATAACAATCTTACAAGGATAGTATTTTTCCATGGCATCTCTGAGTTCAGATCTAGTTTGTGGTGACATGACCGAAAGCATCAAGAAGATCCAAATCAGTAAACGGGGACCCGTTCTGGTGCCTCAAATGAAATCAGGGCACAAATGAAATCAGCTGCCATGCTGAGCACACTTGCTCTTTCTATGGCAAACCAAGAGGAAGAGTAGAGCTGTGGGATCTGCCACTGTGGTTCCTGCCATCAGAAGACAAGGCATTCAAAAAGCAGAAGCTCCACACTTTGAAATATTGCTGGCCTAGAACAAATGGCTAAATTTATATAACAAAATTACTTTGTTCTGACATGCATTAATTTTCCTTCTCAAAAAAGACTTGGAAAATGGGCTTCCCTACTGGTGCAAGGGGTTAAGTCTCAGCATTATCAAGCTATTGCCAGCCACTGCAACATGAGTTTGATCCCTGGTCAGGGAGCTAACATACATGGGACAGCAGACCTCTCCTGTCTCACCCAGTGCTCCTCTCAGCAGAGTATTTCAGTAGATCTGGCTGTTCTGCTCCCCACTCTTGTCTCTGGTGAGTCCGCTTCCCCGCGGCATCTCTGGCCTGTACCCCAGTTCTTGCATGCATAAATAAGTAAAATATTTTTTTAAAGTCTTGGAAAGTAAACTCCCACTACTTTCTACTGGAAAAGCATACTGAAATTGTTACAGGGTAACCAGAAAGGTAAATGGGAAAACCTAGGTGATAATCCTCACCTGCACACTTACAAAAACTCAGAACAAGACACGAGAGCAGGCACATAGAGAAAGGTTAATAAAAGGCTTATTTACAAGGAAAACGAAATTGGGAAGGGAATGAGAGGGGGAGATGAGGGTGAGAGAGAGATTCATTGGTTAATAGCTCCTACCAGCAATGCTGTCTGACCAGAGACCTCAAGACATGCTGAAGCCAGGCAAAAACAAACATCCCGCCGCCGCAGGACCACTACTTTGGTTTTATACTAAGCGTGCCTGTTTAACTCCACCCTTAGTTCCCAGCTATACCCTTCAAGAAGACAAGAGTCATGGCAGACCCATAGCATTATGGGTGTTGTAGTCCTCAGTGCCTAGGCTCTCTTTGACCTTGTGGTGAAGTCTATATAACATCATCACGTCGAGTTTATTTAGGATATACGTTCCTCCTACAAAATGAGTTATAGTCCAGTATTTTTTTTTCAGTAGTAGAATGACACATAAGAATATAAGCCTTACAATTTAGGTATATGTCTTAGCTTTTATAAGTCTGTTATTGCTAGTACAACTTCTTTGAGATACCTCGGTTCAAATTGTGCAGAATTTTATTTTTAAATCACAGTTAATATTTTTTAATATTTCAAAAAGATGATGTTACTTCTTAATTTTTGTCATTTTGTTTGACCACACATCATATTAGTTTCAGAACAAATTTTGTGGTTATCTACACCATTCTCCATTTTTCAGTTTGCACACAATCATTCATGGGTTTGAATTATTCAAATTGATATAGATGGTCACACTAATTTAAAAAATGAAGTTACTTGGAAGGAAAAAAAAGATTTTTTAGTGAAACCCAGAGAGGTTATGTAACTTGTCTGATGGCACAAAGCCAGGAATGGATCAAAGTAGGATCCAAATAAAAACCTGGCATGTAACTAGGCTCCACAGCAGCTCTCAGACTTCAACTACAGGAACTGAGAAGCACATTTGCACCTACATGCACGCTTGCACACACACTTCTTGGAAATGGAAAGAATCCCTGGCACTGATAACAACTTGTCTCAGGGTTTTTCCAACACTGACCCTGCTAACTTTAGAATTCTATATTAGCTTACACCTTTGAAGGTAAATGAAAAAGAGGAAATACTAAAAACATTGAAAAAAAAAAGAAGAGCTATCATCTCCCTAAGCAAAACATTTGAAAGAGTACATTGTAAGTTTGGGAAATAAGTACAAAAGCACTCTTTTTTTCTTGTCATTATAGAATGTAGGTACCGTTCACTCACTTGTTCATTTATTTCGCAAATAATTCTAAAGTGTTTGTTGTACTCCAGGCACTGTGTGGTAGGCATGACCAGTCTCAACAGTTCACTTTTTATTTCATTCTTGTCACTCACTGAGATTCAGCATAGACACAGAAGCAGTCTTTGCCTTCAAGCACACACACACGCCTCTCATTTCCCTGAACAGTACATTTTGTGTTCTCCCTTATTAACATGCAATTAAAATTGTGTATCTATGGGAATTAAGAGGAAGTAATTAAGTATACATTGATGGAGTTTAGAACATGATACTCAAAAATATGGTACTTTATCATATTAAATATTTTAAGTCAAAAGTTTTTGGGATAAAAAGCAGAATTAGTGTTAGCAGATATTTTCAAAGTTTACCAGAGACCCTAAATGGCCCTAGGAAAACATTTTCCTTCTCTACAAAATACAAATAAAGGTTATACAATTGAAAAACATTCATACCTCGTCATATTTGAGCAACTGAGGGCACCTTCATACCCAAAGTTGTGGTGAGCTTTTTTTGTTGCCTTTTTTCTATGTTGTGGTAATGTTGGTTTACACAATGGTTTGTGTTTTGGGATTATGAGACATCCCCCCTTCTGGTGTTATTGCCACTGTGTACCCACCATCAAAGCATCCATTGAACTCTAGAGAGGTGTTGGGTTCAGTGAGAGGGTCCTTGATACCTCTGAGAAAAATTTCATCAAAATTCCCCTTTCAGCAGCCCATGGCAGATTTTCCCACAAAGCAGAAATGTCTAGTTATATCCAAAAGGCAGGTTTCTTCTATTTATAAAGGAAAGGATACTTGTTTGCACAGACACAAGCCGGCAGAAAGAGCCGCCTCTGGAAGGGACAGGTTTGTTAAGAGGCACCTGCATAGTCGCGGTCAGGCGGTCTATGGAAAGAGCCGCATCTTGTCAGGGCAGATATTATACTGATAGACTGTTCTTTTTGGAGGGGTTCATTCCTTTGTGGAATTGTTATCTGCTTTTAAATTAATTACTTGCAGTGATATGACTAGTTCATTTGTAAGGACCAGCAGCTCTCGACAATGGCCCTCCATTTCCACATCCTCACCTCTGGTCTACACCTCCACATGTGTTTGTAGTAGTCTGAACTTACCAGAGTGGTTGGGGCCTAAGGAGTCTCCATTTCCATAGCTGATTTAGTCACTGTGTTGATTGTTTCTACCCCCATCTCCGGTTTCTGGTCTTGTGACACCTCCATCCTAAATTTTACTTAGCTTCCATCAACAAGATCCACCACCTTAGTCCCCAGTGATTTAAAAAGAAGAAAGATTAGTGAAAATTACTACCTCATGAATGGTGGCGAATCTGAGTCTGATTTTGCATAGTGAGAACACTGTATTGATGGTGATGGGTCTTTCTCCTTCCTGTGCTGGGAGCAGTCTCCGGGAGCAGTGCGGGCATTCTTGATGATGGAGGGCCTGCTTGGTAATAGAGTTATTTTCTCACTGAGGACTGAGTAAGAGAGTGTTCCTTTTTCCTGTATCAAAGTGCCTGCTCCTTGACTCAGTTATTAAAATGAGGGAGCAAATAGCTCCTTGTTCTAATTTTCCTTATCAGCCTCCACAGGGCCCATTTCAGCCTGTCTGTGAAGTGTTAGAATGCAATTGCGTGCTTGAATAAAAAGGAGAAACTGAATTAGAGCCTCTTAAGGCCATTATATTGTCTTATTTAGTGACACTGTTTGCCTCACCATTACTAAGCAATGAGCTAAGTGTTCTTCCTGAGTAATAATAATAATACCCACATTTAACTAGCATTTTACACTTTGCAAAGCACTTTCGCATATGTTATCCCTTTTGATCCTTGCAAGAACACTGGAGCAGAGCAGAGGATAAGTGTTATGATCGTCATTTTACAATGGAAGGGACTAAATCGTGGTTAAGTTATAGCTTTAAAACTTCAAAGCTGGTGTTTGAAAGCAAATGAGACCAGTTGGGAACAGAGCTCATGCCCCCTTGGGTGGGAGCCACCCAAGGCCTTCCAGCTCACCAGGAACTCAATGGCAAGTCCCCCTGCCCATTCTGGGTAGAGGGGCTGTCCTCCACGTGGACTTCGCCAAATCAAGGGCATATACTTCCACACGCTATCAGCTCTTTCCTCCCCAGGGCTCCTGCCAGGCCAGCCACCCAGCTGTCTGTGTCCTCCACCCGGATCGCAGCCTCCAGGTGTTTCCACCCACCTTCAGTCCACTGCAGCATGAATTTCTATGTCCCCTCAGGTACAACCTATATTGGTCTCTGAGGTGCAAGGGGTGCTTCAATCTCAGCCTATGCCTTGGGACTCCCTCAGTGTACTGTTTCCAATTGTTACTTGTTCATTTTGCAAAGTAAAGCAAGGAAACTCTTCTATTGCCAGCTTTGTGATGTCTTCAGATTGCTTTTCTACATGGTGTTTTGCAACCATCCCAGGCCAGGTGGATTCATCATCACTTCTCGCAGATGAAAAGATAGTTTTGGAGTCTTTAGTAGATTTTTACAGACCTTCACTGTGAACTGGGGAACAGACCAGCTTTCTCTCTCAGTATTCCTCAGGCTGTTTCCTCCCTTTCTCATCCAACCCCTCAGCGTGAAGATGCCTGGATAGTCTCTGGCCACAGGTGTCCCCATTTACATATGCACATGCCTAGTGCCCTCTGGGCCCATATGTCCACAATTACTGGTGCACGTGCAAGACCACAGGTGCTGGTCAGAGATGCTAATGGTGGGAAGACATAAAAAGTCTGATAATTTCATTTACCATACATATGGTCTCAAGAACCATTTTTCTCCCCTCAGAATACATCAAGTATATGGTAAACATTGTAGCATCTCAGCAAATCCTGACTGAATGAATAAATGAGTGGATGAGATGAGTGTGCTCAAGATGCTGAGATTGGTGTTGGCATTCAGCGACACCCCAGCTGGCCTCTCTGGTGGTGCTGCTCTATAGATTTAAAATATTTTTTTGTCTACTTTTTTATCTGTTCTCAGTGATATAGAAATATTAAATAGTTACATTGTTTTCTCTGTGTTTTTTAAGCTCTCCTCTTCTGTTTTTTACTCTTGGGTTTATTTTTTAACAAGGAAAAGGAGTTAGAAAAAAATTAATGGATGCTTTTTAAAAAAAGATATATTTATTTATGCATACAAGTGCTGGGGTACAGGCCAGAGGTGCAGGGAGGGGGGATGGGAGGATTTACCAGAGACAGAACAGGGAGCAGAACAGACAGACTGAAATACACTGCTAAGGGGAGCAGCAGGCAAGGCCGGAGAGGACTGCTGTGCCTTGTGGGTCCCTCCCTGGATAGGCATTGAACTGGCAGTGCTGTGTTGCGGATGCTTCACAGTGCGGTGCTCAACCTGCTGAGCCACCAGGGAGGTCCTGGATGCTTTTTTCTTTTAACCTTTTTTAAGATTTATTTATTTATGCATACAAGAACTGGGGTACAGGCCAGAATCCAGGGAGGTGAGAGCATTCACCAGAGACAGAGTGGGGAGTAGAACAGGCAAAAAGACTGAGACACACTGCTGAGGGGAGCAGCAGGCCAGGCAGGAGAGGTCTGCTGTGCCATGTGGGTCCCCTCCCTGGCCGGAGGCAGGGATCAAACTCATGCTGCAGTGGCTGTGGTTTGTTTCATAGTGTGTTGCTTAACCCACTGCACCACCAGGGGAGGCCCCCAGATGCTTTTTTTAATGGATGCTTCTACAATCTTTCCAAGACACTAATGCCCTCTGGGTGAAGGGGGGTCTAAATGTTGACTCTCTTGTCAAAGGCACATAGGCATAGTTTACTTTCGTTTTTTCTGATGGGTGGATGATAGGAAGGTAATTTCCTTAAGTCCTCTATTAGGCAGAGTTCCTCAATGTAGGAGGTCTGCTTCAGCTAAATTTCCCCCAAAATCCTCTTAGATCCCTCTTTTGGTGGGAACCCACCTCTCAAGTTCAAGCTCCTGAGTCCCTTACAGAGCCACCAGACCTTTTATATAGATAGATGAGGGTGAGTAGTAGCAAGATGACTCAAAGTAAGGTACTGTAGTGGCCAGGGAGGGCGGCACAGGAGCAAGGTTTGGGAAGTTCTGGGCAGACAGGTCAGGGAAGGGAGTCTTGGAGCCTTCGGTAGCTTTTATGCTTTATTTAGTAGAGGTGGCCAGGTACATGGCAGGCATGGGTGCCCGGGAGGGTAGGGAGGCTTGGAGGCCTCCCAGCTCCCAGCCCCCCCCCCCCCCCCCCCCCCCCCCCCCCCCCCCCCCCCCCCCCCGCCCCACATCTCACCCTCTCGGCTTCTTTCTACTGCTGCTGCTCGCGTTGTTGGTCCTGGCATCCACATGACGCCGCCCATTTAAGCCCGTGTCAAACTCAGGTACACCCACTTGCGCATGCCCACCAAGGAATGCTCGCAGCACCGTAGGTGTCCAGCATTACTGTGGTGGGAGGGTGGAAAGATCTGATAGTTCTCGGACCCTACAGGTACTTTGGAAATACCCACATCCACTTGTCAAAAATTTGTATGTCAGTATGAAGGGGTCAGTGGTTCCTCTCCAGTAGGGAGAGAGAGAGAGAGAGAGAGAGAGAGAGAGAGAGAGACAGAGACAGAGACAGAGACAGAGACAGAGACAGAGACAGAGACAGAGACAGAGGGAGAGAGAATCTAAGTATAAAACTGGGTGAAATTATCAAAAGCAAGCATTTCAGGGCATTAACCATCCTCACTTAAAACTATCAATCTTCCCTATTCCCCTTCTCTATCTGATTTTCTGTCCTTTGTCCATTGTATTCAAATCACTATTAGATGCTAAAATATTAAAAGTTAACCTAATTCCTTTGTGGTGGTGGCATTGATAAGTATGAATGATGTAAAGATTTGGCCTATTCAGAAAATGTTTACTGGTCTTCCAAAGTTAGGTTCTTTAAAAATAAAAAGGAAAAAAAAACAACCATTTAAAGTGCTATTGTAAATCAATAAGGTCGATATTTTAATTAGAAAAAGAAACGGGGCCTCCCTGGTGGCGCAGTGGGTTAAGCAATGCACTATGAAGCAAACCACAGCCACTGCAGCATGAGTTCAATCCCTGCTGCCAGCCAGGGAGGGGACCCACATGGCGCGGCAGACCTCTCCTACCTTGCCTGCTGCTCCCCTCAGCAGTGTACTTCTGTTAGTCTGCCTGATCTGCTCCCCGCTCTATCTGTGGTGAATTCTCTCTCACTCCCTCATACCTCTAGCCTGTACCCCAGTGCTTGTATATATAATCTTTTTTTAAAAAAAGGAAAAAAAATGGTTTTTTCAGTTGGTCTTTTTTTTTTTTAAAGATTTTATTTATTTATGCATATAAGAGCTGGGGTACAGGCCAGAGTCCAGGAAGGTGAGAGGATTCACCAGACAGAGCCGGGAACAGAACAGGCAGACTGACTGAAACACACTGCTGAGGGGAGCAGTGGGCACAGCAGGAGAGGTCTGCCTCACCATGTGGGTCCTCTCCCTGGCCGGCGGCAGGGATTGAATTCATGCTGCAGTGGCTGCGGTTTGCTTCATAGTGCATTGCTTAACCCACTGCGCCACCAGGGAGGCCCTTCAGTTGGTCTTAATGCTACCATTTGCCCAAGTTGCAACCTCTTCTAAAAATATTAAGATTGTCTATTGGAGACTGGCCTTGGAGCCTGGAAAAAGAAGATAGTCCTGCTTGTAGGAAGCATGTGAATTCCTCTAAAATGACCCAAGTAACTGTGAAGATTACATTGTCACAATGAACACAATATACAATGCATTTTCTGAAAATAAATGGGAAGAGTAAGTATAAGCCCCACACATGGGCTACCAGGTGGATTTAAACAAGGAACAGCTGCTCAACTTGACCAGCAGAATGTGGTGGCTATTGTAAAAGTAGTTATTGCTGGAGGTTACCAAAAAAAACTTCACAGAATAACTAATGCCAAGTCAATCTTTTCCCGTATGAGCATATGCCAGAAGACAAACTTAAGATTTAGTGAAGAGCTTCTACAACCACACAGGGTACGCAGACATCTAGATGATACACAGTAGGAGAAACAGGCTTTCCCAAGATCTTCTTCCGCCTGAAGATCATCAGCTACAGGAGAATGAAAATCACAGAAAATAACAAAGGTCATTGAAACTTCCTCATGGCTATAACCGGACCTGCAAAGCAGAGTGAAGCAACTGCTGTATTTTGACAAGAAACCTGTTACAGGTGTTGAAAGTCTGTAGGAAAAGGTCAGGAAGGGATATTCTTCAATAGGAAATTGCAATAAAATACATTATTTTATAGAACCATTTTATTATGCAATTATTCTTATAAATGATAAGAATAAATTTCTTGGTTATTAAAAATAAAATAAAAACATTAAAATCTGTTTTTGTACTTAGAGAATTATAACAATTTTATGAGATTTTTATTACACATTTTGAGATAATTGGAGACATAATTGATGATAAATGCATCATGAAGCCAGAAGTTGAAATTCCCCTGCCCTAAGTGATTTGGTCATATTTTGAAAATGTATACATTAGGATGCTTTTAAAATAAAACCAAATACACAATTTCTCTCTCCAGAACTATGATTCTAATCCTTAAATTTTTCTTACCTGCTTTCATGGAAGCTACATATGACAACACAGCTATCACTGCTCGAGGTACTACAAATTAGGGTGTTGTGTCTTTTTCTTTGATAAAATTAAACTTTTAACATCATTCAGAAATTTTAGTTGTGTAAATCAACGAGCTCCGAGCGCCACCTGCTGGTATAATATTTAAACCCATTATTACAGTTTTTCCTGGCTATAGGTAATATATTATGATCACATAATTATTACCAAAACTCAAAAAAATAAAATTTAATTACAAACAAAAGTAATACACACACACAATGTGTTCTTACTTTTCCTGAATAACTCATAGCTCGAAAACGTCTAAGGAAAAATATCACTGGACTCAGAATTAGAAAACCTAAGCAATTTCTAGCCATGTTACCTGAACAAATTTTAAATGTTACTTAGCCCCACATCCTTAATCTGAAAAATTGCGGGTTAAATGCACTTTTTTGGATGACATAATACTACAGCGAGCTGAAGAAGCATGCAAAAGTACTAAGGGTGAAGAAGTGGATGCAGAGGGGAAATTTACTTACACTAATCCTAAATCTTACAAAATGACATTTGCAGTTTGATGGAAAAATAAGAGAAGGCACCAATAAGACAATAGAAGATATTGTACAAGGGATATGGGTAGGAAAATAACTAAAATCTAGATTTAAAAAAGAAAACCAAGAGAGGCCCCCAAGGGTAGGAGGTGATGATTAAACACTCCAAGACTGTCATATAATGACAATGTCACAAGTGTGGATAAACATGTCACATGTGTCATGGTACCACAAGGCTGGGTGTGGGCTATGTTGTCAATAGACATTGAAAAGTCCATGACAAAAGAGCAAAAAAAAATCAGCAGGAGTCAAAGTCCTTATGAAACATGAGAAATAAATACCACAAGGAGGAACAGAGATAGTAGAGAAAGATTTTATCAATGCCAAAGCCAGTGGGATTTTGCTTAATTGATGTCTCAATTTCTCCCTTTTCTCTCCCTCTTCTTCCAGATATATAAAGCACCCCCAAAATCTTAGTGTAGTTTTAAGCTTTAATAACTCCAAAATTATAAATACTACTAACTAGCAAAATATAAATTTAACTATTAAAATTGATCTGCCCTTATTAGTTCTGTGGGTTATAAAATATAAATTCCTAATTTCAGTCAATGTTTGCCATTGAGGGACTCAGTATATTATTACTTCAGCCAAAATTTATTTTTTTTAAATTTATTTATGCATACAAGAGCTGGGGTACAGGCCAGAATCATAAGAGGTGAGAGGATTCACCAGAGACAGAGTAGGGAATAGAACAGGCAGATCTACTGAAACACACTGCTGATGGAAGCAGTGGGCGGGGCAGGAGAGGTCTGCTGTGCCATTTGGGTCACCTCCCTGGCCTGCAGCAGGGATTGAACTCTTTCTGCAATGGCTGCATTTTGTTTCACAGTGCTTTGCTTAACTCAATTGTGCCACCAGGGAGGCCCCGCAGCCAAGATTTATTAAGAGCACCCAACCTACTGAGATACACAACGGGCCCCCAGCAACAGTGGAAATTAATTCTTTCACAGAATTACTTGAGACAAAAGGTTGATTGAGTCTCCTTTCCTTCTCAGTATTGCGAACTTCACTCAGACATACATTCACACATACACAAGTACATGGAGAGACCAATTCAATAGACTTAAACTTGGGAAAGCTTCCAAGTTTGTTCCTGGAGGTACATAAAACAGCTGGTCAACTATTATGATGTAGCACTGTTTCAATTTCAAAAAATAAGATCATACTCCTGGGAAGAGCTCGCTAAACGGCCCAAGTAGTAGATCAGATTCCCTGCAAAAAGAAGTCAATTACATTAAAAATTCCTAAATAACATTACACTCAATTTTATGATATATGGTATATTTTATATGTCAGTATGTTGTTTATTATGTATCGTTAAATATGAAACATTTTCTTATAAAAGTACAAAACATTCTACTTTTAGCATGTGTTTGGGGGTAGTGGAGTAAATAAAAGCAAGGACTTTAGACTCAGGCTATCTGGGTTCAAAATGTAATTGTCCTACTTACTATCTGGGTAATCTTTGGTTATTCAAACACTTTGAGGCTCAACTTCTACTATTACAAAATAGGGATGATAATAACACTCCTCACAGAATCATGAGGAGGATTTAGAGATAACATAGAAAAGTAATGTAACAAAAGGATGCCTTTTATTATATAATTCCCAAACTTCTTCCTTCATGCCTCTCCTATTCGTTTCTCTAACTTGCCCTTGAATGTTTTTTTTCCAAATTCACTTTAGAAAAGGGTGATATATTTATCTCGCACCTCTTATGTCCTTTCCCTGTGGGAGAATTTAGGAACAAAATGGAGATAATTAACTTCTTCTGATTTTCAGGAAACTCTAAGCATATTTGAGATCTGTCTGTACTCACTGTAATAGACTTTAGATGTTATTATCTAGTTCTTAAACCAAAAAGAAATATGCATGTATTCTTGGCGAGCCAAATTCTTATTCCTTGGTATTCCTTGAACACAAATGAAATGGAGATTATAAAAGGTTAAAGATTTTTTTCAGATTACAACTATTATTCCTAGCTTTAACTAATTAACCCTTCTAGTGAATTAATGACAGGGTTAATTAGCTCAAACCAGATACATCGTGAGTCTGAAGAAAAGTCTTGTGATTAGTTATTCTTTTGCCATCTTGTGGTTTCATTCCCACACTTCAATGTGTGAGATTTCTATAAAAGCCAGATATGGGTCCATCTATGTAATTTTCCTGTATTTTGGCATAGTCTTTACAGCTGTCACTTAAAACTACCTTTTGTCTTCAAAATGCCAAGTATTTAAATGTATCCCTCTAAAAGGAAGAATGTTTGGTGATAAATGAGACAAGACAACATGAGGAGCACTGAATTTACAAAGGAAGGCACAATTCTGTGGATTTATTTCTTACTATTGTTAAGTACCGAGTTTCTGAGGGCACCCAAAAGAACAAAGTGCAGACACAGGGCTGAAAAAATCAAATAGAGCTTTTATTATGCCAGCATGCTGGGGCCGATGGTTCAACCGAGACACGCAGGTCTGGCTGAGGCGATCGACCCCGAGAGTGAGAAGGGGTGAGCTTGTATAGCCAACTTCCCACCCTTACATAGGTTGCAGCAAATTAGCTGAGGTATTGAAAAGCCCGCAAAATAGGCACAGCCAATCGTTTTAAGGAGACACATATTTCAAAAGTTTAAATTTGTACCAAAGATCTATGATGACAGGATGGGCTTCTGCCCCGTACCTGGTGCACATCCTAAGATAACAACCTTTAAAATAACATTTTAAGCTAACATTCCAAGCTAGGAGACCAGCTATCCTACTAGATAAGGACATAGGCTATTTGTCAAGATCAATCTCTGGCTCCAGCATGTCTCTGACTCTAACACTGAGGCATCCAGACTTTATTGCTAGGCCTGGCATCAGGGCCCCTCTGGTTTATGACCCTCTATTTGGGAGGGGGAGGCAAGAGCAGAGCAACCTTGCATGTTTTTGCACTCCTTACACTATGTCTTCTGAAAGTACCATTTGTTTTTTATCAGGGCAAATGATGACATCCTTGGACATACAATCAACACAATTCAAACTACTTAACTTGAAGAACACTTGTGGGTGTTGAGTTGTGTTGTGTTGTGTTGTTCCTGGGTTAATTTTGCACTTTCATATCCAGATGGCCATTTTCTTCAACTCCTTCATTTCATCCAACTGCTGACAAGGAGAGGGCATGAAATTTACCCTCATCTGCATTGGGTTGGAAGTCACAAGTACAAGGTATAATCGCCAAGATCAGTAAGCATTTGTTTTCTAATTCCAGATTTAAAGCATAATCTTAATTACACAGTAGTGATTTAAAACATATTTTTTTATATTTCCATGACTTCAAAAAGTACCACCAGATAACCACTGAAGCTAAAATAGAAACCAGCACTGAGAGCAGCAAGGTGAAAATTTTCCCATAAAACTCTGACCTACAGGCACATCCATTCTTAAACAATGCTCTGCTTTGTCTCAGAGGTAATGTTAAAAGATTAATTCATTAGGAAAGATGTCCAAGCCTGCATCAGTTGACTATGTTAGCAAATAGTTGACTAAGTAATCTGTATCAGTTAACTAAGAAACAAGCCATGCCAAAACTTAGTGGCCTAAAATATTAATTCTGCAGGTCAATGATTTGGGCTGGGGTCAGCCAGGTAATTCTGATCTTCACTGGCCTCACATAGGAACTTATGGGTATACTGAATTTTGAAAAATCACAAATTTGGCAAGCAAAATTGATCTTTACTATCCACGGTCTCTCCTCCAGCATACTAGCCCAACCTTAGTTTCATGCTATCTGGGCATGTTTCCAGGGCCTTGCAAACTAAAATCAACAATTAAAATGGTACTTTCTTGCCCTATTCTCAAGTAAGTGGTGCAAACCAAAAAGCCAAGGACAGATGAACTATCATTGTGAAAAGCTACATCAGGTCTTCCCTGGTTGCACAAGGGGTTGAGTGCCACACTGTGGGACTTCCACAGTCACTGCAGCGAGAGTTCAATCTCTGGCCAGGGAGGGGACCCACATGGTGCAGCCTTGCCCACTGCCTCTCGGCCTCCAGGTTACCACTGCCTGTCAGTGGCCATGGAAAAGCTGGTCATGGCCACTGCTTATGCCACAGGAATGGTTTCAGTTTCAGTGTTTATAAATTTGTTCCCATTCAGTTTAGGATGGTATGTAATACAGCAGACTTCCAGAGTTTCCAAGAAACTAATTACTTCCATGAAATTGTAATCATTTTAACAAATCTTCCGCACAATAACAATCCTGTTTGAACCTGAACATATTGTAAATTAACTCCATAGGCTGTAGCTGGAAATTGATAATTAAGTTCAAATTCTCATCTAAAAACAATGCATTCTGGTGGGAAAAGCTGTGAATGAGAAATCAGATACAGCAGTTGCATTTTGGTTCCATCTATGACCCCTTAGGATGCCGTATTCATTATTGAACCGAAGGACCACCTGTTTATCTGAATTCACAAACCTCACTAAATCAAAATGAAAGCAACTAAGGAGAGACAAAAGGTAGAGTGTTAGAGAGACATAGTAGGCAAGTTTTTCTTAAATATTTGCAGTAGAATGAAGGCTGATTAAAATATAAAGAACTGACTTGAGAAACAGAAAATGTAGGTTCTATTCCCAGCAATACTGTGTGAACTTAGTATCTGCATGACTGTGTTCTTTTTCATAAATGTAATGGATCTTAATAATTACTGCCAGTTTAAAAAAATGGGGTGACCCTGAAAGGTTCTGAGATCCCAACATATCTGCCATGCCTAACTTCCATTCTTCTCCCTATCCCAATCTCTCAACTTCTTATCCATCCTGGGAAAAATAATTCCAAAAATATTGATGTACAATGGCTTCTACCCAATCAGGCTAAGATAGAACTTGTAATGTAAATGGAAGAATTCAGTATGCTAATGTTTGAAGGAAGTTTGACAGTCAGATTACATGATAGATAAGACTGCCAAGAGCATCCTGGATGTAAGACTGAGAACAAGGGCTGTGAAAAATGTTAGCATGGAATCCCAGTATCTAGTTTTTAGTCTGCATTCTACAGCTTTTCCTTGTTGTGAAATGCTGCAATAACCTTCCCAATAAATGAGCCAATAAATTATTTTTCTCTCAGTCTACTAGAATTGGTTGGTGTCATCTGGAACAAAAAGCAATTGGGCATGCACGTGTATATCTGAGCACCAAACTGAATTAGAGGTGTATTAGGTTCCTGCATGTGTGATATGTGAGTCAATGGAGAATCAGAAACTAATATTTTGATGAACAAAGTTATCTTACAAACCAGCTTTCCTTTGATCATAAAAATCCACCAGCTACCAAAGTTAACTTAATATTTCTTACCCCACTGCAATTTTATTCATTGTTTTGACACAAAAACACAAGTAGGAAATTGAGATACTACTTCACTAATTGGATGGTCATAATTTTTAAAAATACAGAAAATAAGGAGTGTTGGCTAAAATGTACACCAACTGAAATGCTCATGCACTGTTGGTAGAGGTAAAAAATGTAAACTGTGCATCTGTGACACAATTTGGTAGGTCCTAAAAAATAAAACATAGCTAATATAGACCAGCAATTCCCAAAACAATTAAGCAGAAACACAGATACAATTAAGCAGAAACACAATATTCTGTTAACCAAAAGATGGAATTACAGATGAAGGAATAAACACACTGCAGTATAAGCACACAATGGATTATGTATGATACACATAGGAAGGGATGAAGTTTTGAAAATAAAATATATCAAATTGCCACTTAATTTTCTTTAAGATTTATTTTTATTTATTTATGCATACAATAGCTGGGGTGCAGGCCAGCAGTGCAGGTGAGAGGATTCACTAAAGACAATGTGGGGAGTAGAACAGGCAGATCTACTGAAATACACTGCTGAGGGTGGCAGTGGGTCAGACAGGAGAGGTCTGCTGCACCATTGGGGTCACCTCCCTGGCCAGGATAGAACTTGTGACAGCTTTATAGTGCTGAGACTTAACCCCCGCATCACCAAGGAGGCCCAGAACAGGCATTTGCTGAGATACACTATTCAGGAGAGCAGCAGGCAAGACAGGAGAGGTCTGATGTACCTGGCCAGATCCAACTCAAGCCCAGCAGGGATAGCATCATAGGGCTGACTTAACCCCTGTGCCACAAGAGGGAGACCCCAAACTGCCACTTTAAATAGCTGAATTACAAAGAAAATTCTAAAATAAACTAACCATCTACCTTAAAAACACTTGAGAAAGAAGAGCAAACTAAGACCAAAATAAGTAGAATGTAGTAAATTATTAAGATCAGATCAAAAATCAAAGAAATTAAAAAAAAGAGAGAAAACAATGAAATCTAGTTAACTATTTGAAGAGCAACAAAACTGTTAGAAATAATCAACAAAAAAGAAACAAATACAACAATTATGTACCCAATAAGAATTTTTATGTTAAGTATATTTGACAATTAAGTTTGAACAATACTGTTGAAAGAGGAAATAAGAATTTCATGCAAATCAAGTTGAAAATTTAGATACAGGCAAATTTTTCAAACACCAAGTTTATCAAAACTAAAGAAATAAGAACTCTGAATACGCTGATAATTTACTTAAAAAGTTAAAAGTCATAACTAAAAATCTCCTCATAAAGTAAACTCTGACCTGAGTGGTTTTACTGAGAATTCCTTCTGACATTTGAGAAGGAAATAGTATGAATCCTATATAAACCATTCTGGAGATAACAAAGTGAAGAAACAATTTCTAATTCACTTTATGAGGCCTGTGGAACCTTGATACCAACCTTTGTTAATGTCATAACAAGAACCAATAAAAAGCCCAACAAATCAATATTCCCTCAAGGAATTAGAAACACACACAATCCTTAACTGTAAGTGTATATACCACTATGAGACCAGTATATCATGACCATATGAGCTTTATTCCAGAAATGCAAGGGAAGATCAGAATTTGAAAAAAGAAACTCACCTAGTAAGTAGTCTATTATAAATGATAAAACCTGATATTTCAAAACAGAGATTCACCATTAAAAGAAAATTAGCAAACCAGAAATGCAAAGAACTTAACCTATATTATTCTGAAAAGCTTAGTCATGATAGCTTAGGACGAAATACTGAATGCCATAAAGTTTGAGCATAACTGCCCTCACTGCTTCTAGTCAACACTTTCTTGGAGGACTTCAAGAGAAAGAAATAGAAGATACTATTGATGGAAAAGAAAGAAGTTAAAATGTGTTTATTCACATACATGACGGCAAATTCACAGAAGTCTTAAGCAATCTGAAAAAAGGCAAGGACTAATGACTGAATGTAGCAAGGTCATAGAGTAAGTTGAAGACATAAAAATCAATTGTACCCCCATGTATTAGCAACAGAACTTGAAAAATGAAATTACAGAAATAGTGTAATTTAGCATACATGCAGTGCCTAGCAACAAGTTTAACAACAGACGAACATCTCTATTTTGAAACTATAAAAGAACAAGAGAATTTAAGACCTAAATAAATCTTTAACGTGAATACATAGTATATATTGGCTCAGATGACAGTTCTTTGCAAATTGATCTAACAACTCAATGTAATCTCAATGAACATCACAGCAGGATTTAGAGTTAAATATCAAGGTTATTCTGAAATTTATATGAAAATACTAAGCTCCTATACAATAGTCAAACCAATCTTGAGCATCTTGAACAAAACTGGAAGACTCACAGTAGCTGAAAATCTTTGAAACAAAGACAAGTGAACATCCACATAGGGAAAAAAAATTGACTGTGACTCCAACTTGACACTATACAAAAGAAATTAGAGGTGATCACAATTCTGAATGCAAAAGCCATAATGCTTCTAGAATGAAACAAAGGAGAATGATTTGGGTATAGAAAAAGACAAATTAAAAAATTGTACTTCATCAAAAATATACATATTCATAAAGAGAGAACCTTTTCGAGTTAGGATGGCTAAAATTAAAAATTTACACCACCAAATACTGGGAAAGATGTAGAGAAACTAACTTGCATTAAATTACTAGTGGGAGTTTAAAATTATACAATAACTGGAAGTTTTGGCAGTTTCTAATAACTCAACATAGACATATACTTTTATTTTTTTTTAAATATTATTTATTTATGCATACAAGCACTGGGGTAAAGGCCAGAGGTGTGGGGGGGGGGGGTGAGAGGATTCACCACAGAGAGCAGGGAGCAGAACAGGCAGATCAACAGAAGAACACTGCTGAGGGGAGCAGCGGGCACAGCAGGAGAGGTCTGCCACACCATATGGGTCCCCTCCCTGGCTGGCAGCAGGGATCGAACTCGTGCTGCAGTGGCTGCGGTTTGCCTCACAGTGTGTTGCTTAACCCACTGTGCCACCAGGGAGGCCCTAGACATATACTTTTAAACTAGTCATTTGTTACATAGATATCAACCCAACAGAAACCTTATGTCCACAAAAAACAAAACCCAAAAAACTTGACGATACTCATAGCAGCTTTATTCTCAATAACCTAAATAGGAAATATCCCACAAGTCCATGAAGAGTAACATAAAGTGGTGTATTCACATGGCATATCGCTCAACCATAAAATATCCATGAACTAACAGGCACATCATAGCAGACGAATCTTACACACTCACTGAATGAAAGTATAGTTTACTTTAATCCATTTATGTAAAATTCTAGGAAGAAACAAAACCTGTCACAAGGGAGAGAAGAAGTAGGGTTGGCAGAAACTGGATAGAATAGGAAGAACTTCCCGGAGGGACAAATATTTTATGGATTACATCAGTGTGCTTCAGCTCTGTACATTATACATGAAATTATATCAGTAACACTGAAGTGTGCTTAAGCTCTGTACATTATACATGAAATTATATCAATAACATAAACGCTTCACTTAAATTTATTTATCAAGTCACTGCAGATGAATCAGTAAAACTGATCAAAGTGAAGATAAAAATCTGTGGTCATCGCACTTGACTTGGGAAAGCAATTATACCAGTTTCTCTGAGTGATTAAAAACAAGTATATATTCATATATCAAACTCGAAATTTTAGGGGGACAATGAGAATGCCACATCCTAGCAAGCTTCTCAAGAAAAGCAACAAATTCACATTGATTTCTTTCATTTAATCAAAATTTAAAGCATACTGTAAGTCTAACACTGAAATGGAGTTAAGAATTTCAGTTTAGGGCCTCCCTGGTGGCGCAGTGGATTAAGCAACACACTATGGAGCAAATTGCAGCCACTGCAGCACGAGTTTGATCCCTGCTGCTGGCCAGGCGAGGGACCCACATGGTGCGGCAGACCTCTCCTGCTGTGCCCGCTGCTCCCCTCAGCAGTGTACTTCTGTTGATCTGCCTGTTCTGCTCCCCACTCTCTGTGGTGAATCCTCTCACCCCCCCCCCACACCTCTGGCCTGTACCCCAGTGCTTGTATGAATAAATGAATAAATCTTTAAAAAAAAAAAAAAGAATTTCAGTTTAATAAGAGAATATTTGATTATACTAAGCGAAGTCAAAAGGAGCAAGAGAAATACTGAATTGTGTCACAGGTATAATATAAAGAAACCAAACAAAAAGTCAAATAAAGCCAAACTTAAAAACTAACCTTTGAAAGCGGACTACAGAAATCAGGAACCCAGAGAGAGGAAGAGGGAGGGGTGAGAAAAGGGGAGAGGGAGCACAATGGACCATGGTGGTGGGCTGTGGGTGCTCTGGTGGTAGGGGAACTGTGGTAGTAACACTGCAGGGGGTGATCTTATCCTCCCAAAATACAAACAATGATGTAAACAAATATTACCTCAGAGGGGAAAAAAAAATAACTTTAGAAATCATTACTAGTAATTTGATAATCATTTTCTTCCCTAAATATCTTTTGCTTTCGAGTAATCTAGTGTATCTAGTAACATTAAGAAGAAAACCTGAGTTAGTCTGTAATTATCTTTCACACTGAATCCTTCTAATAAGGGTTGATTTTAAATAAGCAAAAGCATTTTTGTGAACTAATCTAACGCTCCAACAGTTACAAGAATAAAACCAGTAAACTTTTTCAAATTCACAAATTTGGAGCATTTTCTACATATTAAAGAAATTCTCAGCCTGATAGCTTAACTTTCCAATATAAACACTTCAAATGGTCAGTTTCCTCTACCAAATAGCTATTTTGTATCTGCAACCAAATGTACAATACTAACCACAAAATCCACACTCAGTACATATGCTTAACAAGTCCAATAGTTTTTAAAATTTCAACACTGCTATGGTATCAATACACAGTGACTTTTCCTTACCTATATACGCATTTATAAGCCAAACACCACAGTAAAAAGTAACTTTTAAGTTTACTTCTATGTGCTTGAATGCTTTTCCTTGTCAGTCCTTGAAACGGGTCTTATTAATAGTGTTAATTCTTCACTCTTTCATTTCTGAATAGGGATAATCTCCTTTTGTAAGACTCAATATTACCTTCCATTTTCTTATTTCCTTCCTGTAGAGCTTAGAATTGGGAGGCAGAAGAGTTGAAGCATATAGTTTGAAAGTAAAAAAAAAAAAGTTAAAAGAGTTCCAAGTAGGGGCCTCCCTGGTGGCGCAGTGGGTTAAGCAACACACTATGAAGCAAACTGCAGTCACTGCAGCATGAGTTCCATCCCTGCTGCCGGCCAGGAAGGGGACCCACATGGCGCAGCAGACCTCACCTGCCTCGCCCGCTGTTCCCCTCAGCAGTGTGTTTCAGTCTGTCTGCCTGTTCTGCTCCCCACTCTGTCTGGTGAATCCTCTCACCTCCCATGCATCTCTGGCCTGTACCCCAGCTCTTGTGTGCATAAATAAATAAATCTTTAAAAAAAAAAAGAGTTCCAAGTAATCCTACCAACCTATAATCTTTAGACAATACTCAGTATTTGGTTCATGCAGCAGTCACACTAGCACAGACTTACCTAAATGCCTTAAACCACAAATACTGTTGTTTGGCCCTTTGAAATTTTTTTTTTAAATTTTATAGTAGTCTAAAAATTTATAACATTATAAAATAGTTAACTGATAAAAAGATTCTGTAATTAGAAAAATGTTCATTATTTTTATTTATATATATCAATAATATATTTCATTCAGTTTGAGAAAACTTTGATGTTTTAAGATAGTTAAAATATGTAAAAAGTGGTAGATGTAATCTCAAAACAACTGTATACAAAATAAATATATGTAATGCTTTAATTATAAGATTTAAAGACAGTACCAAAATCAAAATACACAGTTAGTGCTTAAGTTTTCTCTTTTTAAAAACACTCAGAAATATTACTCGTAAAGTAGCAGAAATATTATTTGTTCTATTTGAAGAACTAGTAATAATGATAGTAGACTTGAGTAGAGAAAATGACTAGATGAAATTTATTTTTGTAACCACAAAGTTGTCATACAATATAATCATGACATAAATAAACAGAAACCATACCAATATTACACTGAGGCTAAGAAATTCATCATTAACAAAAAACTGGTCACAATTTAAACAGAAACTATCCTCCATTTTTATAGCAAAGAAAAATAAAAACAAACAAAAAAATTTGAGGCTAAAACTTCACAATTCACCCCCAAAGGAATTTATGTTTAACAGTTAAACATAAACATGAGTAGGGGCTGGCCTAAGGATAACTTACCATGAAACATCAACTACAATTGTAACTATAACATATATATGCACACACATACACAAACATATATGTATATACATACACATACACACACATCACAAAAAAATAATAACTAAAAAGCAGACTCTGGCCTAGATGTATTCATTGAGACATTTCACTGAATATCAGAAAGGTAAAGGGCACCGAGCACAGAAAGCAATGGCAAAGGACAGTCTCTAACAGAAAATACTACTGATGTCAAAAGACCACCAAGGAGAGAAAGGCTTCTTCCCTAAAGGTTTCAGAATGAGATTCTGAGATTGTGTGTGAGAGAGAGAGAAAAAAAGAGAGTGAGAACATCTGTTGGTACATTGATTTCAGATGCTCCAGAATTTTTGTTGTTTTAAGTCACCCAATGTACTAGTTCATTACAACAACCCAAGGAAACCAATACAGATTTCTATTTTACCACAGTTCTCTATTATATGGTTGCTTAATGATCAGTGATTTAAAAACCAAAATTTGGAAATGGCTTTTAAATAAATGGATATATTAATCAGATATCTTCTGAGAAAGAAACATATTGTATTTAACTGCAAGCAATACTTCTCACTGTCATATTATAAAAATATTATGAACATGGGAAACACTAGAGGTCAAGTGTATATTTGTGAAAAAATTAAGATACAGGAATTTGAAATATCTGATATTAATACACACAAAGCTTAATAAAATTTTATTTTAAAATAGCTCAAATAACTACAAAAAGAAATGTCCCAAATGTACAAACTGTTGTGTGTCTATACACATGTGCACATACATACACATTTAAACTTTGCTTCATATTTCATCTTTTTATCTGAGTAAAAAGAAGTACACTTTCCTCATCCAGAAGATTTTTGATGTTGTAATAATTACCTAGAAATAGTGATAAGAAAATAAATTATTTCCATAGAAATCATTTCCTTTTGATTAGTCATCACTAAGAAATTATATATGTATCAGCACCATATAATCAATTCACCTAACCCTAAGTAACTAATTCAACAAACTGGAAAGTCCAAGTGTTAGCCACTGCCTACAAACCAGATAAGGCTTGAAAGAATGTTAACTGATGAATGATAAATTAGGCAAGGGTTCAAGAATTAAAATTCCTGCATCCAATCATTAAATTTTTGGAACTGCTATGGATTCCCCTAACCCAGACATATGTATATACAAGTAAGTATGAAAGGTAACATGTTAATTAAAATAGAACCTTAAAGTTAAGGAAAGGCAAATGCTACTGTTAAATAAAGTAACAAATAACAGCAAAAGTGAAACAAAGATGAACAGCCACACATAAAACATGTTTTATAGTACTGAATATCATACTGTAAGTTTTTATATATAAGAAATCAATACATATTAAACTTGAGTTAGTAAATGCTGTATTCACAACAGTGAATACATACAAATATTACTTGTTTTCATTAGACCATAAGCTCCATGAAAGCAGGGATTTTTTCCTGTTCTGTTTACTAACATATCCTTTACTGTTAGAGAAATGCTTGATAGTCTCTCATTCATTAACATTTGTTGAATGAAAGAAAAACAAATGAACAAATTAAAATTCCTATTGTATACTCCAATACTGTATTCTTCAATGAACTGCAATATTCTTTATGTTTAAATAACCTACTCAAGGCTCTCCCTGGTGGTGCAGGGGTTAAAGTCTCAGTGCTATCAAGCTTTCTCCAGCCACTGTGGCATGAGTTCTATCCCAGGCCAGGGCGCTAACCCACATAGCAGAGACCTCTCCTATTTTGCCCACTGCTCCCCTCAGCAGTGTATTTCAGTAGATCCACCTATTCTGCTCCCCACTCTGTCTCTGGTGAATCTTCTCACCCCTCCCTCCACCTCTGGCCTACACTCCAGCTTCTGTATGCATAAATAAATAAAATAAATCCTAAAACAACCTACTCAAAATTGTGTGACTACATGATGTCTTAGAGATAACTTTTCTTCTATGCTGGATGCAACATATATTCTAAGTAAACATTTCAGCAATAAACAACTTTTTCTTTTAAAAAAAGATTTATTGGGGCCTCCCTACTGGCGCAGTGGGTTAAGCAACACACTATGAAGCAAACCGCAGCCACTGCAACACAAGTTTGATCCCTGCTGCCGGCCAGGGAGGGGACCCACATGGTGAGGCAGACCTCTCCTGCTGTGCCCGCTGCTCCCCTCAGCAGTGTGTTTCGGTCAGTCTGCCTATTCTGCTCCCCGCTCTGTCTCTGGTGAATCCTCTCACCCCCCCACATCTCTGGCCTGTATCCCAGCTCTTGTATGCATAAATTAAAAAAAAAAAGATTATTTATGCATATAAGAACTAGGGTACAGGCCAGAGGTGTAGGGGGTGAGAGGATTCAGTGGTGAACAGAACAGGCAGATCGACTGAAATACACTGCTGAGGGGAGCAATGGGCAAGGTAGGAGAGGTCCACTGCACCTGGCCAGGGACCAAATCCATGCTGTAGCAGCTGCGGATGCTTCATAGTGCAGTACTCAACCCCTTCCGCCACCAGGGAGGCCCCAGCAATAATCCTTACATTTTCATGTACTTATTTGTATTTCACAACTCTTCAAATTTCAAGTATTAACATACTTCTCTAGCAATAAAACTAAAAGAAAATATGTACCAAGCCTCTTCAGCATTAATCACATCATGCTTAATTTTGACCACTGTGGTTTTGTTAGGGGGAAAGACCCTCCTGAATGGATTATACAAATAGGTTATGGACTTCGACCCCCATTCCAGACCTACAAGATCCAAGGACTACAAATCCCATAAGGTCATTATYGAAGAGCRGATCACTGGGACCTGAGGGTGGAGTTGAGCAGCCAGGCTGAATATAAAAGCAGACACGTGGGCCTTGGGGGGCCCTTTTTTTTCCTTGGAGTCAGCTCTCAGCACACCGTTGGGTTCCAGCTCCAAGGAACTGGTAGGATATTTACAGATCTGCATCCCTCTCTTCCCCTTGTGTTATTCACTACGCTATTTCTCCTTCCCTTGTAAGTAAAACCCTTTATTAACCTTTATTGTGTGTGCCTGCAGTGGGGGCATTATAAGTGCCGTTCGAGCGCGAGGGTGAGGACCCAGTCAGGCAAACCCATTTTATATTAGGGTTGCACTGTAACAGTTTCAGTCTTCATAGTGCCATGAGTATCTATAAAAATTGTATAGTATGTGAAAGAGAATGTCTTTAATTATTCTTACCTGAAGGAACATAGAAGGAATCCCCAGTTGTGATTACATAAGGTGTTTCATGTAATGTACATAAAAGGTCACCAAAGTCAACATAAAACACCTGTAATTTAAAAACCAAAATTTCATTTCAAGTTGAACCACACTAAGAATTGAAGAAAATGGGGCCTAGTTAACCCCCACCTCCCCACAGCCTCTAGCCAAGATAGCCAGACTCTAATTTCAGAATTTACTGTTAGGTAGTAAAAGGGGCCTTAGAAAGATAACCTTGGATTAACTAGTTGGGTCTAATCTAATCACATAAGCCCTTAAAAATGGAGAATTTCTCCTGTTGGAAGCTCTGGAGAGATGAAACAGAGAAGTGAGAGAAATCTGAAACATGAGCAGGACCTACACTGTCGTTAGTGATGAGGAGGGTCAGGACAAGGAATGCAGACTATTTCTAGATCTTGAGAATGATACCCTGATTAAGAGCCAGTGAGGAAATGAAAACCTCAGTCATCTAACTACATGGAACTAATCACTGCCAACAGAGAACTTGAAAACAGATCCAACCTATGAACCTCGAGAGAAGAATACAGATCTGCCAACATCTTGGTTCTAAATAGTGAAGCCTACCAGACGTCTACAAATTACCTAACTATGATAATAAGTGGGTGCTGCTTCAAGTCACAAAATTTGTGGTGATTTATTAGACTGGCAACAGGAAGCTATACAAGAAAAAAAAAATCTTTTTTCATTATCATTTATTAGCTTATGAAAACTCAGAATCACTGTAAAGAATGTCACTTTACTATATGTCATTTGACCTTCTTCAACCTACGATGTTCTAATAAACCCATTGTAAACTGATAATATCACAAGTTGAAAATGCTGGCTGGGAGCCATGGCTGGCTGCTGCTGCTGCCACCCAGTTTTTACCAAATGCATACTGCTTTTATACTATGGTAAAGCTAAAAAACTATAATATAGATGGGCACCATCTACATTGGAAAAATGGCTAGGTTTTTATGGTTCCATGTTTAAGACTCCAGACTACTCAATCTGATTAACAAGTCAAAGAAAGAACAAAAAGACAAAAAAAAAAAGTCATGTATTTAAACAGTATCAAAAATAACAAAAGAGGATAAATCTCTTTAGTCATACAGACTTCCACAGTCAAACACGGCAAATAGTACACTTTAAACATAAGATAGCAGAATCCTGGAAATGATCTGGCTTTGGGAAGGTGACTAAATAAAAATTGTAAGGCTTTCAAACTTCAAAAGTCACTTTGAGATTCAGACATTTGGGATTTTTTTTTTTTTTAGTTCAGAGAATTCTTCCTCCCCCTTTGTTTTCTATTTTTAATCACTTTGTGAAATGAGCCTAAACTACCATAATGCAGCTAGAATTTATATAGCACTTACTGTAGGCCAGCCAATGTTCTAAGCACTTTATTTTTACTCATTTAATGTATGTACATGCCAGTGAGATGGGTACTAAATACGTACAAATTATTCGTTTTTCAGAGATGAAAGCAAGGCAGGGCAATGAGGGGTGTAACTTTCTAAGGTCATGACATAAATGGAAAAGTTGGACTTGAACTCATATAAGTCCAGAATTCATGTTCTTAACCACTATGATATACTGATTTCCTAAATGGGAAAGAAGTGTTGGGGAAAGAAAAAAAAGCTTTAAAAGAACTCTTATGATTTATTTTTTGGAGTCGAAGAACTAGGGTAAAATCCAGAGGTGCCAGGAAAGGTTATAACAGAGACAGAATGATGAGCAAACAGGCAGATTTACTGTAATACACTTCTAAGGGGAACAGCAAGAGACAGGAGAGGTCTGCTATACCATAAGTGAATTAGCTCCCTGGCCGGGGATCAAACTCAGGCTGCAGTGGTGTGAGCGCTGAATCTTAACATCTACACCACCAGGGAGGCCCAGAACTCTTATAATTTAATAAAACAAACAAACAAAAATTATCACAACTTTAGAGAAAAGACACTACAGCATGTATTTTGATAATGTCTTTTCCTTATTTATTCAGTTTGGCTCTCTATACACAAGACTCCCTACTTTGCAAACATTTTACTAAGAAGGCTTTTGAAATACACAACAATAATGAACTCCCATGAATATCTAATCTATACATATACATGTCACATAAATGTTGCAATGGGGTAAATCTTTAAAGAGAGAAACAGATAACTTCAGCCAGCAATTTTGCTATCTACAATAATATACTGTTGAGTACTTTCTGAAGCAACTAGCTTCCAGTTCCTAGTCTGATGCTAACTAGTTACAAGATTGAGAAGTCTTTTAACCTCATTATTGCTAAACTGCATAATGAGGTAGGAGAGAATGAGATTTACACTTAATCTCTATCAAGCTCCTCAAACTTTAAAATTTTAATGATTGTTTACAAATGTGTATTTTTAGATTTTTCTTCTAAAGACTTCTAAATCTCAAGGTAACAATGCTGCACACAGAACAACTTTTAAATATGCAGATTGATTAACTCTAAACAGATTTAACAAATAAGAAAATTCTCTATGCACTATAGTAATAAGATATCATTTCTGAGGAAACAGCATTTTAATGCCTCATCAAGTCCAATAAATCAGACTTGCACCAATAGCAGTAAAATAAATATATGGAGAAATAAACATACCAACATATCTGAGCCAACATGCTGCTTGCCCTTTTCTTGATGTGGTCCTAATGTCAATTTTCCAGTAGAAAAAAAGGGTGTATCCAATGTTTTATATACCTTCAATTCATCATGCGCTACAAAAAATTGGTAAGTATCCCGTGGCCTTACAAGATCTAAAGAGAAAAAATAAATATAAAACAACAGTAGTGATATAACAATACACACACATATAATACAGTTATTACCAGATATAAACCTGCCTTAAAAAGACAGACGTGATTAAGATAACTGACTCTGAGGACAGAATGCCAGAGGAAAATTCCTGTCTTACAAGCTCTGTGAATTTAAGTAAGTTACTTAAGTCTTTCTGTCTCTCCATTTTCTTTGCTATAGAATGAGATTAAAAAAAAGTTCACATATCATATCGGTTAATTGTGTGAGGTATTTCAAACACTGGCGTAAGGTAAACATTAGGTAGATCTTAGCTATTAATACTAATGGCAGTAATTGTTATTTCTATTATAGGCATGTCAGAAAATAAAATAACAAAGATACAAGAATCTCATATCTTGAAAAAGTTTAACATAGCTCTTAATCATTATGCCACTATTCTTTTGTACTTACAGATGGATTATTAAATAACAAGATATTTATTTATCAGGTAAATGTGCCAGTAAACAGAATTATAACTGTGCTCACAAATTATCATCTCAGGGCCTCCGTTGTGGCGTTGTGGCATAACGGGTTAAGTCGCAGCATTATGAAGCTATTCACAGCTACTGCAGCACTACTTAGAGCACTACTTAGAGCCAGTGAGGTGACACATGGCACAGCAGATCTCTCCTATCTTCCCTGCTGCTCCCCTTAGCAGTATCTTTCAGTCAGTCTGACTGTCCTGTTCCCCACTCTGTCTCTGATGAATCCTCTCACCCCCGAACCTCTGGCCGTTAACCAAGTTCTTATATATGCATAAATAAATAAATCTTAAAAAAATTACTACCTTACTTTTGAATTTACCTTTTACTTACAAACCTTTCCAAATCTGTAACTAATATCCTCGTATATCATTATTAGCTTCCTTGGTTACTCAGGGATGTTAACAATCCTATATACTATTGAATATAGAAAACACAGACCCAAAAAAGAGATAAAAAAGATAAAAAGTAATGAACACCTAATAACACAACTTCTGAAAGTTGGTACAGTATGGTAATGATTTTAATATTACACTAAATAAAATTCTCTGTACTTCTACCTCTATTGTCAAATAAACAATGTGAATAAAGAAGTAACTTGTTGAAACCTTTAAGTATTTCAAATATATAAATATTGCCTGGCGGAGTGTCCCTTACTTATCCCCACCATACAGTGGTCAATCCCTTGGGACCTCCCACAGTCTCCAGACACTGAATGTTTAAAGTCTACTAAATTCAGCAGGAACTTTATAGAACCCTTTGTAGGCCTTAAGTTTAAGCCTGCAAAAAAAATATTTGTTTGTTTTTTTAGTCATTCTCCCCCAAGGTTTCAAATACCGGTACACTGTTAGTACTCCAAGACCTGGAAGGTTGTCTGACAACTACCCATAGTGCCTGCCTAGGATCAAAATAAGAGTATATCCTGAGTCCGTGTGCTACAATTACTCATAAATAGCTTCTGTCTCAATGTGATCTCCTGAACACCACTGGGGGAGGTAACAGTGCTGACAATAGTACTTGTAGTTCAAGGGACAAATTCATGGTGCTCTGTGTCCCCTGGCGATTGATTGTTTATCATGAATGCCGCCCCCAGAATAGTTCTCACATAGGCTGCTTATTAGCATTATACCTTCTACTGGATTTTTTTACTCTGAAGTCAATGGAGCAAGAAATGGAAAATAGATAAAAGTCAGTCAACAAACCAAGTTTTTGTCTTTTGTTTGTTAAAGTAAACATTTTCAGTACCATGCCTTATCTTACCCATAAGAACAATCTCTTTTGTTTCTGGGTCCTTTACTCTCGTTGGCTGCAAAGGATCTCCCAGAGGTATATTCATATTTATACCTAATTTATTATCTGCAAAAGAAACACAATTGAAATACAAACTACTTACTTAAAATTCTTTCCAACTGAAAAAAAACTAATACAAAATATAACTATGGGCAAGTTATAACAGAAAATAAGCAGAAACATATTTCTATTTATAAATGACTACTCTGATAAACAAAAGCTCAAAAACCACAATGATTTACTATAGAAGCAAACACCCTATTTTCTATAAGCCTATTAAAATATAACAACTTGAACTCTTGCATCAGCAAGAAGTTAAATGAGTGTTTTGCACATTCTCTGAGAGCATACTTTATAAAAATTCATTAAAATATCAATTTTAACCACAACTTGGGGACATTAAGTTTTCATTTGTGCAGTTTGTTTATTAAGAAATTATTTGTACTATGCCATTAATGATTTTTATAAAAGAATTTCAAATTTTATTTTCAAAATGTGGGTAAAAGGCAGACATTTTTACCCTATAGTACTACATCACATCTGAAGTTTTTAGAGATAAATTTCAAAATTTGCAAAGCACTACTTTTCAAAGAACTATCACTTAAAAGAAAATCTGTAAGTTACTTTCAGGAATAAGTTCATACTTCTTTCATCAGTATCAAGACAGATTCTTTTTCTATTAACAATTTTGTTGACTTTCTCCATGTTTCCTTTTGCCTTCCTTTTAGATGGTACTGTGTCAGGGGACAGTATTCCACCAATCACAAATCCGCCTGTAAAGATAAAATATCGTATCTGGGAAAAGGTTAATTTAGAAACAAACAAAAAAAATCTAAATATAACACATTTCCTTTCAAAGTACCAAAGAAAACATTACTATTATTACAATCTACAGTTAGCAATTCACATAACACATACTACCGACCTATTTCGTGCAAATGTCTTTTATCCTAAATCTAGAAGCACTGATGAACCAAGACTAAATAACCTCAGTTGTGTAAAATCAAGTCATTTCTGGCAATTAAAAAAAAAATCCATACACACAAAGATAAGCAATAAACTATTTATAGTAGTCCACATGTGAGTTTAGTTCTTTGACTTAGTTATATTCTTTAAGAAAGGAAATAACTTTAAGATAGCACTCACTATACTTTTGTGTGCAACCTCTACCATTTACATAGAAAAATATGGAATAAGAATAAAAAGGGAATACTTAACCTTTACCACTTATAATTTTCTTGTGTTCTGATCTAATATTTCATTTCATGCAATTAGAAACTTGTTGGATAGCAAGGAAATAATTTCTATAAAGTCACACACTCACATCATTGCTACTAAGAGGTATGTCTATTTCTGTCTCTAGAGTATCTATAGTACTCATATAAAACTGTCTATTCCTGTCGCATTTTGGGACAATGATTAAATAACACAATACAGTAGACAAGTATGATTAGTTAGCATATAACATACATAAGTAAACTGCAGCAATTATTATTTTTTACTGTCAGATATTAAAGCATAAATTGAATTTTACCTGAAGGCCTTCCTTGATAATCTATGCGTTCCCCTCGCCAGTATTCCAAAGGTTTCAATCGTATTCTCTTGGTCCTGCGAACATTTGGTGTGTTGGATGGCAATACTGTAAAAATGCAATAGACAAAAATGTATATATATATGTTTAGCTGGACAATATTTTGCAGTGAAAAGATTTTATTACCTCCTAAATGCTAATAATTCTAGACAAAACACATTTTAAAACATTTGTGCTAAAACATAAAGAAATGCCAGCAACAAAATTGGCTACTACATTGAAAAAGACTTGAAAACTCAATCATACTCAGGATTTAATGGTAGTAAAGGCACACAGGTACCATCATAAATATGTAGAAATGGAAACTGATTGAGGACAATTTGATAATACCTGTTAATTAAACTTTTTGACTCAGCAATTTCATTTTGAGAAAATGAATTTGCAAAAATGGGTAAGCCATAGGTATAGTAACACAGTCATGGTAGTAGTGCTTCTAATATAAACAGAAAACAAAAATCAAATTGAAAACCAGCTAAGTACCCACAATAACATATTTGTACATTGGGAGGTTATGTATTCATGCTCTACATGTACACACCAAACTTGCTCACTGTATCACAATAATACAAAGTTCTATATACCAAGATGAGTTTGTTGACTATATAACCAAACTGCTATGTTCTTATCTACTTTTTTGTTTGTTTTCTAGAAATGTCTAATTCTGAAAATGTGTTATTAAAACCTCCCAGTCTAATTTTATTGTTTAAATTTTTAAAAATCTTGCTTTTTCCTTTTTTGTTGCTAGATTGTTTGGTGCATTGTTTACATCTTCTTCATAAATTGTTACTTTACCATTACATGCCCTTTGTTTATCCTGCATTTTCATTTTAATCTTAAATTCTACTTTGCCTGGGATGAGTTGGGGGGAAAAATTTCTACTGCGTGTAATATTTAAATTATACTATTATTTTTTTTCTTGTATACCTTCCCTACTTAAATCTTTGATGATCTTTCATTTTAAAACTTGTTTTAAGTGCATATTATAAATATTTAGGTTGAATTGTAATATTTAACCCAATCTGATAGTTTCTATCTTATTAGAGGAACTTAATACATTTACACACATTTATTATAAGAAGTAATATGCTTCTTTTTAGTTCTTCCATTTTGCTTTATATTCTTTATTTATTTTATTAATGATTTTTCTTTCTCCTAACTTTTATTCATCAACAATTATTCCTTTTCTCCCCCTAACAACCATACGAAGAGTATCTGGAGTCTCAAATGTGACCATAATTTGTCCAAGCTGACTTTTGACTGCAGCTTGTAAGATCCTTTGAACATAGGACCAACCTAACTTCTGAGTTCCTTACCCTGGAAACCATGGGATTTTAACTGTTTGTTGTTTAAATCCCTAAATTTGTGGGAACTTGGGACAAAGCAACAGAAAACAAATATACATCATTTAAATTATCCATATATACTGTAAGAATCATTCCTTGCCACTGTTTCTTCTTTTTGTACTCAGTTTTGATTAACACAGTACTTATTTAGAATATCTCAAAAGGGTATTTATATAGAGGATACGAAACTCACTCTTGCATTATCTACAAAATAAGTTAACTTATCAGAAAGAAATACATATACTTACCAGATAAAAAAAATTATTGGATTGTAATGCATTTCTGAAAGCTGGCTATAGTTACTATTTTTCCAGTGTTACAAAGATGAAAAGTGCTAGTCATTTTTTTCTCCCTTAGAATTTTTTTCTTTCACTGTAGAAGCTTCCTTACACTTTTGAAATCTAGGAATTTATATAAATATAAGGAAATCTAGATTTATGTCAGTAATTCTGACTGACAGTTGGCAACTCATTCAAACTGCAGATTCAAGTCATCTTCAAACCCTGAGAAGCTTAAACGATTTCTTCAACTGTTTTCTCTTCTCCATCTGTTTCTTTTTTTCCCTAGAAATCCTATTTTGTAAATGTTTTGTCTGCTGTCTCTCTATATTATTTCCACTGCATATCTTTTATCTTCATGGTTTCCATTTTTTATATTTTATGTTCTGAGGAATTTCTTACATACCAGTTACTAATTCAGTTTTCAACAGTACTATCTTTACTTATCGTTCTTTTACTGACTTTTCTAAGTGAAAAATTATGATTTTTTTTTTTTTAGAACCAAAAACTCTTCAGTGTTGTAACCAAATCTCTGAACATGATTGTATTTCTGTTATTAAAATTGTTAACTATGACAAAGTTCTTGCTCACCAGAATGTGCCTACAATTAATGGGAATATGCTTGATTTCCTCTCTCTGGGTGCTAGAGGCCCTGCTCAGGAATATTTTTATTTCTCTTTGCCTACTTCTGACTCTAGCAATCATTCCAATTTAAGATAAACATTAAACAGAGAGGTATATGGGTTCCTCATTATGGATCCACAAAATACTAACTGACAAGGTGTGAGTTTTTGGCTGGAGTAATTACAAAGCTTTACTCCTAGTAGTTCTCTTAAAGTCTAAGTATAGTAGCACTCACATCTTGGCATAGAAAATATATTAAAAAAACCACTTGAATTCCACAAAAGGGAAAGGTTCCATAAATCCTGACTGGCAAATAACTCTATGAGAACCACATAGCTCTGAATCTCAAATGGACCTCTTCAAAGGTTACCTAGCTCTCAGCTTTGCCTATTTATGTAGCTAATTACTGCTTTCTTTAGGACTGAACTGGATAAAAATGGGAGAAGTTATCAGTAATGCCATCTAATTAATAATTTTACAGAATTTTTCACTCAGCTCCTTGGAGTAGGTGGGATCATGTTCCTTACTATGGGGCAATGAGAGAGACTGCTATGGGACCTATAAATACACAACAAAAAAACTTAGTGGCCAGTGAAGATTTAGTGTATAATTCATGAAAAATAAGTATGTAGTTTTAATTAAGTAATCCAAATAAAACTTCTCCCTTTTTGAGGAAATTAAATTATATTTAGAAACAAGTCCTATGAAAATATTAAAATAGAAAAATAATCTTACCTAATTTGTGATGTACTGTGCTCTTTAATATTGCTTGGGATCCTTTTACTGTTGAGTCATCTGCAAAATACAAGCACTATATCATACACAATGGCTAACATCATGTTGATGTAAAGTGTATTACTTGGTCAACTTCAGTGTGTTTTAAATAAAATTTATTTGAAAATACAGCTTATTAACTTAATGCATCTCACAGTTGAAGAATAAAGACTAATGAAAAACAGTGCAATATTTCTCTAGATATTGGTACAATGAATATATTTAATCACTTAAAAATAAATCCACCCACATCATAGCAGACCAGAGGTTGGGGCCACATTTTCTGCTAAAAAATAACTATTAAAAAAATTAAAATTTGCTCAGAGATTCCTAAGTGAAAGATATCAAATGGTTTCACTCATCTGTGAAATATAAATAACAACAAAACAAAATAATGGCAGAATACAGCAAACACTAATCTTGGACTCAGTGGAAAAATTCACTGATATTTAGAGGGTAGTAAGGAGAGGGTGGAGAAAATGGGGGAGGGAAGTATACAGGGTACCAGAATGAATGGTTGAATAGAGGGTGAGTGGAACATGTACACAAATGGAGAAGTAAAATGTGATCCCAAAATTTAAATAAATAAAAGTGACAAAAAAAAACACAAATGTTTTCTGTTGGTCACTAGGTAGATAAAGATGCAGGGTAGGATAAAGAAACAATTAATATGCTAATAATGTAATCCATGATTCTTGAAGTTTTAAAATAGTACAACTATACTAAATTTAGCAGTGTGCCAATTAGGTCAGGGATTGTCAACTTCATAAACAGCATGTGACCATAGCTACAGTTTTTCCCTTACTATGCACAAATGTTCTTTATCAAGAGAATTAATCTCCTAAATCACTGCTGGCCTTAAGGACTTACTTGCTTAAGAGAATGCAGCAGAGATGATGAAACTCTGGGTTTGAAGGCCAAGTCCTAAGTAGCTATGTAGGTTCTATCTGGATCTTTTAGAACTGTACTGCACTATGGAAAGATGGCCACCATGAATGAAGACTGACTACCCCAAGACTGCCATGTTGTAATGAAACACAAGTTAACCATATGTTAAATTCTTGTGAAAGAAAAAAGATACTTGGCCAGCCCTCAAGTATTTTAGCTACCCTGGCTGAGTGCCAAATATCAAATTGGAATCACCATGGACTTCCAGCCCAGTTGGGCTTTCATATGACTCCAGCTCCAGCAGCATACACTTGAAAGGCATGTTGAAATTCCAGATGAAAAATGCCGAGCCAAGCCAGGTCAATTCATAACAGTAAGATAAATCAATTGCTGAATTAAGTCACTACGGTTTAGATATTTAATTACCCAGCAATATGTAACGCTAACACTTAACATATAAAAACTACTTAAAATTTTTATACAGTTTTGTATTGTAGTATGCCTATTATGAAATAGGTTGGAGTCTTCATTATATTCTCAAATGAATCCATTATATCAATAGTAAAAGATTAAGAATGACTACATTACATATAAAGTTGCTGATATAGAAGAAAATTTAGTAATCATAAAATCGTATTTCTCTGTTCAGAACAGATAAGTCTAAACGGATCAAAAGATCAGTGGATGACTAGGAATGGGTATTGTGGGGGTGACAGAATGGAAGATGCCTGACACAGAGTATTTTTTTCTTTTTTGCGGTAATGAAGGTATTCTAAAATTAATCTGGTGATAGATGCACACAGTTAGATTACATATTATAAATGGGTTAGTTATAGAATACATGAAGCACATCTCAATAAAGCTGTTACCCATTGCCCCACAAAAAAAAAATTCAATTTTCCATGCTTAGTTATGAGGATTAGAACATGTAGAGGGTTAATAGCCACTTGTAAATGTTCCCATGATATTGGGTCTTGGAGGCAACTGATAGGTCAGAGAAGAAATAAAGCAAATAAGCATCTATAAGGAGGATAGGGCAAACAGTTCTCAGAGAGTAAAATTTATAGAACTATTTCCTGGGTTCAAATCCTCACTCATGATTCTTTAACAAACTCACTTAATTTTGCATGCCCCAGTTTATTTAAGTCAACAAGTAGTGACCAATAAAGGGAACCAGAGACTTCTCCTGAACCTGCCCAGAGTATCAAGCCTAATTGGCTGGCCATGCTACCATAAAGGCCCCTTGAGTCCATCTAGCTTCTCTGAGCTCCAGACTTAATGACTGGTGAGAATTCCTAGATCTCAGTATTGGTTTACACTCCTAGAGTTTTGCTTTTTTTTGTTGTTTTTTTTTTTTTACAGAAATGAATTCAGGAGTGGGCAGGATATTGTGCACTAAAACAGTAAGCAGAGAAGTGAATTCCAGTACCAATGTGGAAATCTAGTCTCACTATAACAAAGGTATTCTCTCTGAATTGGCAAAAACAAAAGGGATAGTCAAAATATTAATGACCAGTGTATGAGAACAGGCTTGGCTGTCTCCAAAGAAAAAGGATAGTCGCTCTGGTCAATATGCTTGTTATATCAACAGGAGTAGAAACCTAGCATAGGTGCTTGAGACTCGATCCCACAGGATGCAGTTATCCTACAGGGAAAATATTTTCACATATCTTCGTGCTCTGTGAAGTGATTTAAGAATTGATCCTCTATACAGCCAGTACCTACAATTGCCCTAAGCAGTTGTTAGGTAAACTGGTACACATAAAAGGCCAAACTAGTCCTCAAGTCACACTAAGGGTAGATAATTGGCAGGTTACAAAAATCAATAAACAAAAATCAGTTGTCTTCCTATATGCAAACACTGAACAAAAAAACACTGAATAAAAAAAAAACTTATTTATAACTACAATAAAAAGAAGTAAGCATGTTGGAATAAACTTTACAAAGAATGTGAAGAACCTATACAATGAAAACTATAAGACATTGTTAAAACAAATAGAAGATGACCAAAAGAAATGGGAAGACATCCTACTCATGGATTAGAAAAATAAACATTGTCAAAGTGGCCATCTTACCTAAAGTAATATACAGATCCAAAACAATTCTGACCCCAAAAGGAGGAAGGATTTGAACTATATTACAAAGATATAATAAACAAGACAGTCCAGTACTAGAATAAAAACACACAGACCATGGGATAGAACTGAGAGCTCAGAAACAAACCCACAAAGTTAACCTCCAACAAGAATATGCACAAGAGAAAGGAAAACCTCTCCAATAAATGGGCTTGAGAAAAATGGATCACTGAATGCAAAAGAATGAAACTAGACCAAAACCTCATACCATACACAAAGATTAACTCAAAATGAATAAAAGACTTGGATCTGAAATCAGATCCAAGAAACCTGAAATCAGAAAATACACAGAAGAAAAACATAGGCACAGCACTCCACAATGTAGGCTATGAGATGGCTTGTAGATTTGTCTCCAACAAGGAACATAAGTGAGAATATAAACAATTGGAACAACATCAAACTAAAAAGGCTCTGTATAGCAAAAAAAGTTCACTAAAACAAAAAGACACCTAACTGGGTGGTAGACCATGCATCTCACAAAGTGTTGATATTCACAATCTAGAAAGCACTCATGCTACTTAACAAAAAGTAAACAAATAATGCAATCAAAAAAAGACAGTTCTCCAAAGAAGAAATACAAATTGGCCAATAGGCCCATGACATTGCTCATCATCACTTGCCATCAGGGAAATGGAAATCAAAACCACAATGAGATACTACCTCATACCTGTGAGGATGGCCCACATCAAAAAATTTCAAAAAAATAAGGGTTGGTGAGGATGTGAAAAAAAAGGAAGGCTCTGTTGGGGAATGTAGACTGGTGTAGTCCCTAGGTAAAACTAAATGAAGGTTTCTCAAAATATTAAAAATGGATCTACCAATGAACCAGCAATTCCCCTCCTAGATAATCTATACAAAGAATACAAAACAGTAATTTGAAGAGTATTATTCACTCCTATGTTCACAGTAGCACTATTTATAGTAGTCAAGTTATAGAAACAACCTAAGTACCCAAAAACAGAAGGAATGGATCAGAAGATGTATATATACACACTGGAATGCTACTCAATTACAATGCTAAACTTTTACCATTTCTGACAACCTGGATGGAATTAAAAGGCATATGTTAAGTGAATTAAGTCAGAAGGAGAAAGACAAATACCGTAAGTATCTCTTATACATGGAATGAGGAGAAACAAAACAGTGGGTCAGTAAATTCAAACCAGTAACAAATCCTAGAAATCTGATTATACAACTGGAGGATACCAGAGTAGGAGGGAGAGGGAGAAAAGCAAAGTGGGATGGGGCACAATGGTCGGGGACTTTGATACCTTGGTTATGAATGTAGTGTGGTAACATATACCTTAAGGGTGATCCTGTACATCTAAATAATAAACAGTGCTATAAACCAATGTTAAGGCAATTAAAAAATAATATTCTCTTTTTCAAGCACCCATGAAAGAGTTTCCGTTAATTTTATGTGTTCTAAGCACACTCTAGGGCACTAAAGGAAAAACCTTTAAAGAATTCAAATAATAATTTGAAATTCTCTAGAAATATAAAGTGAAGCTGGAAATTACTAACAAAGAACAAAATAAAATACAACTTCTTAGAATAATAGTCAACAATGGGTATTTAACATATACCAGGTGTAAAACTAAGCAAGGAATGTACATTCATCCTTATATTCATTTATGGGATTGGAACTGACATCAACATTGTACAAAGAAGCTGAAGCTAAGAATTTTGAAATTTCTTACTTAAGATAATAAAGCTAGTAAGTGATACAGTCTGATTCAACCCAAGTCCTTCAATGTGGAGTCAAAATCTTGGATAAAATACTATTTTAAATAACTCTTAGGTTAAAAAAAAAAAAACTATAATTAAGAGTATACTACAATAAGAAAATGCAAAAGAAATATATATACTTATAAAACTGAGCCAAAAGTATATTCAGAATAATTCACTGCTTTTTCTTTACCAAGTAAAAAGTAGAGAAATAAATATAAAAAGCAATGAACATGAATCTAAATAAAGCTAAATATAGGAAATACATCTAACAAACCCAAATAAAATCTATATGCAAGAAATAATAATCTAAATACAAAAAAATCATAAATCTAACACAACCTAAATACTAAAAACAAGATCTACCTCAAATAAGAAATCCAAATGTGAGAAAAAAGAATGTAAAAGAAAAAAGAATTAGCAAATTCAGGAGAAATAAATAGTATACCAAATAATATTTACAAGAAAACATTCTTTATGGGCATAAACATTTATAAAACTCAAGAGTTTTTAAGAACCTTATTACAGAGACTTTCAAGTATCAAAGTAGAGAAATAGTATAATGAAACATCTATACATCACACAGCTTCAGTAATCATAAATACATCATTAATCTTCCTTCATTTATATTTTTATCAACTTAACTTCTCAATACTTAATATATTAAATGCCAAATTATTTCACTGTGTTCTACTTCAAAGAAAGGACTGTCACCCATCTCATTCTTTCTCTTTTCCCTCCTTCCCTCTTTACCAGGGATAGTCTTACAAGGCTTCTAAAAGTAGGTACTCAATATAGATTTGCAACAATGTGTTAAACAAAACAGCACACCTTACTCCATGTACATAATGCCATAAAAATCAAAAACACAAGGAAAAAAAAATAGTAACTTACCTGGATATTCCTGAACTTCCTTATCATCTACATCAGAATTATTCTTTTCAGTTATTAAAACATTCTTGACCGTGGAAGGTCCACTTAAGAGGAAAAAAGAATAAACCATAAAATGTATGTCTTTGTGATACATATATGTAATGTATCTACCTTTCTGGTCATAAGACTACCAAAGGTTTCTTTCTTATAAACAGTGATATTATAGGTCACCAAGAATGTATTTGCTGCATAAAACAAAGAACTTAAAATTAAATTCCACAGTGGACTATCGAACATGATACTGAATTTTATAATCTTTTAAACTAACTTATAGATCAGTTAGAAATTTAACTCAAATAATACTTTGATTAAAAATCAAATTAGAAACAAATCAGCTTATTTCAAATTAAAATAAAAAAAAAAACTTAAAGCCAAAACAAAATCCATTTTAAATGTAATCTAGACATTTTTCAGAGATGATGCAGTTCTCCCAGACCCTTTCTTCCTACTATGAACTCGGGATAAGTCTAGAAGTCATAAATCACAAAGAGTTAAGAAATTTTAGACAGTTTGTGAATGTCTGAGAATCTACTATAATTTCCCATTCCTTCATTTTAAAAAAGGGTAGATGAATTCAGATATTGTGGTAGGTTAACTGGATTTGCTTACTGAGTGCACTCACTTAAAACGCATGCCCATAATTTCTTAAATACACTTCTTTTCCTTAAATGTGGCCTAGACTTAGTGACTTGTTTCTAACAAGCAGAAAATGTAGATGTGACAGTAAGCAACTTTACAGCATAGATTTTTAAAATGTTATCATAAATTCCATTGTAGTCACACTTCCTACTGGATCATCTGTGTAATTAAGGAAATCAATTATCATATCAAACAGTCCTAGGGAGAGAGCCACATGACAAAGAAGAGGGATCGCTAGCCAACCATCATAGGAGCAAGGTACCTTTTAAGTGGTATGCTACAGATCCAGTCAAACCTTCAAAGGACTGCAAACCCTATAGCTATTTGACTCCTACACTTTAAAGAAACTCCCTGAGCCAGGAATAGCCAAAAAGCCTTTCTCAGATTTCCAAGCCACAGAAACTGTCAAACAAAAAGTGTGAGCAATGGGCCTCCCTGGTGGCGCAGTGGGTTAAGCAACACACTATGAAGCAAACCTCAGCCACTGCAGCAAGAGTTCGATCCCTGCTGCCGGACAGGGAGGGGACCCACATAGCGTAGCAGACCTCTCCTGCTGTGCCCGCTGCTCCCCTTAGCAGTGTACTTCCGTTGATCTGCCTGTTCTGCTCCCCACTCTGTCTGTGGTGAATCCTCTCACCCCACCCCCACACCTCTGGCCTGTACCCCAGTGCTTGTATGCATAAATAAATAAATCTTTAAAAAAAAAAACAAAAAAGTGTGTGCAACTAGCAAAATTAAAATTAGATTTTGGCATAATCTAGTACATAATAATGGGTAACTTATACAGTAAGTTCTATTACCCTTAGAAGACATACATACCTTCCTTCAAAAACTGAAGTCTTAGTCTCTCCAGAATCCAAATTAGACTCTGCCATTGTCTTGCATGTATAGCCACTTCTCTGAGACTTTAGATGAACATTTTGTACAGTATTAGTACCATCTTGCTTCTTTGAACTTTCTGTATGTCTATGAAAATGAAAAGTTTAGAACTGTTTACAATTTTTGATAAAATATTCTTCCACAATCAATTCACAGGTGGGTAAACAATATAATAGGGGAACTACAAACATCAGATATCCCTCTTTTGGTCCTAGTGCTCACAATTAGTCCAGGAAGGAAATTTGATTGTAGAGTCTACCAAGAGTTTGAACTTGAAAAATTTTGATAAGGAAATGGAGATCTATATTAAGATAAAGTGATGACATAAGGACACTGGGAGACACTAAATTACCTACAGACAATTATGATGTATACTACACTGTTAATCTATCATTTTTTTAAAAAAGAACAACTTAAATTTCTTTCTTTGATACCCCTAGTCAACCTGAGGAACAAAAAGGCTGTTCAGAAGGACCCAGGCAGATTCATTCCATTATTAGTTTACCTCAACTGTATGCAAACAAGTTACACTATTCCTAAACTGAATAATTACCTTTCTACTCTCATATTTCTTTTAAGACCTATGTTTTAACTTAATTTCTTTTTTTAAATATATAATTTTCTCTTTTCATCAAGATTTTATTATTATTTTTCTTTAAAGATTTATTTATGTATGCATACAAATACTGGGGTATAGGCCAAAGGTGTGGGGAGAGGGGTGAGAGAATGCACCAGATAACAGAAGGGGGAACACAACAGGCAGACTGACTGAAATACAGTGCTGAGGGGAGCAGTGGGAGTGAGGAGAGGTCTGCTTTGTCATGCGGGTCACCTCCCTGAATGGAACTCAAGCTGCAATGGCTGAGGATGCTTCCTAGCGCAGTGCTTAGCACCTTGCGCCACGAGGGAGGCCCCTTAATTTCTTAATTCAGTTCATGAGTCTACTTTTATCATGGACAAGAAATCAGTTTGTATGCAGAATAATTAAAGAGTGCATGCAATTTCTCCACATTCCGTAATAGCTTATTTTTGGAGGTTCTACTCTCTCCTTAGGTCCTACTAAGAGTCAGAAGAAGTAAGAGAGCTTATATAAAATACTTGTAACATTATATGTCCCCAAAATTAGATAGCCTCTATGAAATGGGAACATTGCTTGAAATAGACAAATTACCAAAACTGATTCAAATATAGATAAACAATCTTAAAAAAAACTACATTAAGAGAATGAATCAATAATCAAAAACTATCCAGAAAGAAAAGTCCAGGCCTAGACAGTTTCACTGCAGAATTTATCAAGCATTGGAAGACTACAGATTCTTCACAAAGCCTTCCTAAAAATGAAAGAACATGTCCCAACTTATTTTATGAAGCAGAATTATCTGCATACCAAAACTATACAAAGATAACATAAGAAAACTACAGAGGAAAAAAGTTAACAAAATACTAGTAAGCCAAATTTTGCAACATATATAGAGAATTATATATGATGACCAAGTGAAATCTACACCAGAGATTCAAGTGTGGTTTAACATCTGAACATCAATTAATGTTACTAAGTTATATCAGTTTTAAAGTTTATATGATCACCTCAACATATGCAAAAAAAAAAAAAAGCATTTGACAAAATCCAACATCTTTTCATGATAAAAACACCTAACAAGCAAGAAAGAGAAGGGCATTTCCTCAACTTGATGAAGGGCATCTATGAAAAACCCACAGGTAACATACTAAGTGGTGAAAGACTAGATGCTTTCCCCATAAGATTAAATCGAGGCTGTCTGCTAATGCCACATCTATTAAACATTGTCCTAAAGGTTGTAGCCAAATCAGTTAGGCAAGAAATAAAAAGCATCCAGATTGGGAAGGAAGAAGTAAAACTATATCTACAAATGATATGATCTATATTTAGAAAATCTAACAAAATCTACTAAAATGCTACTGAAACAAATTAAGCAAAACTGCAGAATAAGATATCATTATTCAAATATCAATTGTATTTCAATGCACTTGCAACCACCCAAAAATTAAATTTTAAAAACAATACCATTAACGACAGCATCAAAAGGAATAAAATAAAATACAAGCAAGCTTCACAAAAGCAGCAGAAACATACTGTTAAAAGAAAATAAAGTTCTGAATAAATGGGAAAACATCCTGTTCAGGGACCAATAGACTGTTACTGACCAATTAAGAAGGCAATAATTCCAACCTGATAGACATATTCAATACATTCCCTATCAGAATGTCAACTTTGTAGACATCTTTGTAGACCTTAATACTGACTCTAAAATTTATATAGAATACAAGAGACCCAGAATAAACAAAAGAATTCACATTTCCTAACTTCAAAAATTAATCTCAAAGCAAAGTAATCAAGATTGCAAAGTCCTGGAAAAGGGAATGATATTTAGATATCAGAATATAATTGAAAATTCAGAAATAATAACTCCTGTGACGCAACTGACTTTCAACAATGATGCAAGACTAGTCAACAGGGGAAAAATCTTCAAAAACAGGTAGAGACAATTGAATAGTTACCAGATAAAGAATGATGCTGAACCTTTGAGGGCATAAACAAAAATTAACTCAAAATATATCAAAGACATAAGTATAAGAGCTAAAACTACAATACTTCTAGGTATGATGAGTAAATCTTCAGGAACTTAAACTGGGCATAGAATTCTTAGATATGACATCATAGGTAAAAGCAACAAAAGAAAAAGTTGGACTTTTTTAATATTAAAAACATTTCTCCTTCAAAGGAAATTATCAAGAAAGTGAAAAGAAAACCTGGAGAATGGGAGAAATACTTGCAAATTATTTATTTGATGAAGGATTTATATGTAGAATATATGAAGACTTCTAATAGCTCATTAAGAAAAGGTAACACAATTAAAAATTAAGCAAAAGATCTGAATAAATCTTTCTCTAAAGATATGCAAATGGCCAATAAGTACATGAAAAGATGCTCAACATCACTAGTCATCAGGGAAATTCAAACCAAAAAAAACCTACAATGAGATACCAATTTATACCAATTAGGAAAGCAAGAATCAAAAAGTTAGATATTGGAAGTCTTATACACTGCTGGCAGGAATGTGAAATAAGCAGATGCTTTAGTAAACTGTCTCTAAGTTCCCAAAAGATTAAACATAGTAACCATATGACTCAGTTCCATTTCCTAGATATAAATGAAAGAAAAATGAAAACTTAGGTCCACACAGAAACATAAAGAGAAATGTTTATATTAGCATTATTCATAATAGCCTAATAGCCAAAATGCCTATCAAACGAATTAAAAATAAAAATGTAATATTATTGTAACACGAACTAGTCTTCAGCCGTAAGAATAAAGTACTGATACATGTTACAAGATGGCAGAAATTTGAAAATATTAAGCACAATGAAAGAAGCCAGTATAAAAAATCATATACTATATTATTTCATTCATATGCAAGTCCAGAATAGAGAAATCTAGAGACAAAACAGATTTGTGATTGTTTAGTTATATTCCTGGCAGGGCAATATTGCAGGATACTAATTTGTTTTTGAGATGATAAAGATATTTGAAAATTGACTATTGAAACTTTGCAACCACCTATGAATGTATTAGAAACTGCTGAATTGTATACATTTCACAATGAACTGTATAGCATATTAATTATATCTCAATAAAGCTGTACATAAAAATCTAATGTAATGTGTTTTTGTTCTAACTAGCTTATGAAATAATCTAAAATTGTGTATTAAATATGTTTAAAATGAGGCAGCACCTATACACTTGTTAGATGGGATACTACCCGATTCTTGAATTGTTTAATAAGACCAATTAGATCTTTAAAATAAAATAATTATCAAAATGAGAGGAACACAGATTTCCAGAGGAAATTGCTTCTTATGCTATATACACTATCTCTTTAAGATCTTTTTCCTTAAGACTCTAAAAGGAAAAAAAAAAATGTTAGCTTATAATTTAATTAATGACCATGGTTGGTAGGTTCTAAGCCAAAAATACCACTTTTAAACAAGTTAAAGGTTTTAATATACTATTTTAATATGTGCTATAGAAGAGAAGCTCATGTAGTATTTCTTATCAGGAAGACATCTGAGACAAATTAATTCATTAGTTTTGGCTTAAAAACCATGATCTGTCCACTCCCTAATTTCACCTTTCTGTATGTGTGTTCACATAATATTATAGTATTGAAAAGATTTGAATTTTTCTCCCTCAAAACCTAGTAATATCTAAAATTACTCAAAGCATTTCTTTTGAACATTATAAAGTTATGTGCCAAAGGTTAAATAATAATGTCTTTTCCCATATGAATTAACTTTTACAGTGCCATAAATTATAAAATATATTAGCTTAAATCGTGACTTCCAAACTCTTTCAGTTAACTTTAAAACTTTAATATTAAATTGTTATATAAAAATGTATAACTAATACTTGGATACCTATACAATTAGTTTCCAAACACATTTTTAATTTAGCCCCAACTCAGATATTTTTAAATGGCCATCAAATTAATACACTAATACTAATGTCTTTGGGTGTTAAAATATATTTCATGTTAGACACTTTGCAAACAACCTTTAGAGGCTTATGTAATGTGTAGTTGGGGTGGCAACAGCTAGACTAACATGTGACTATGAACTTTCAAATATCCTTCCATCTGGAGAAAACAAGTGGTTTGTTCTGAAGTTGAAAATCCTTTAGACTAATATATCATTCACAGAGAAATGCAGATACATAATGACTGTTCTGCACATCAAAGGAACTCTTAGTTTACTGAGGTAAAATATGTATAAAATATATACTATCTTGCTTAATTAACTATGCTAAAGTGAACACCAAAATTTAAAATCCAGCAATTCTATTTCTTGATGTATATACGACACCATAGGAAGTGCTCACACATGTGCACAAGGAAACTGTATAGAATGTACACTGAAAAACTGTTTTGAATAGTAAAAAATTAGAAAAATATTATCAAGAGTAGATAAATACATTTTTTAATATCCGCACAAAGTTAAATTATAAATTCAACTAGTCATTTTTTTTTAAATTCTGACAACTAAAAATGGCTTTTACATTTTTCAATGGTTATATTTTAAACCATTCTTTTTCTTTTTTAAACCATTTTTTGATTATTTAAGTGTCTATATATAACAGTCTCAATTTTGCCACCTAGCTAGAAATCCTGAAACATTTTCTATTTGGCCCTTTACGAAAAATTTACAACCTCCACTATAAAGAAAAGTAAGTAAACCATTTAACGTAAGTAATCCCAAAAGTTAATAGCAGTGGAAAAAAATAAATCACAGAAGGATATATACAGTAGTCATTTTTATAAAATTTTAAAACAATACCATATGCTATTTACAATATACACAGAATAGGAACTACCGAAGTCAGTGTACAGGGTACTTCTAATAGGGGAGAAAGGAGGAAGGGGCCCAACAAAGATGTATATGGATCTCAATGATAACTCTAACATTTTAGGTCATATTAATATTTTTTTACATACCTGAAGTATTTAATTAAATGAGAATGAAGCTATGAACATGGTATGAAAGAGTTAAGAAGAATGTTCAAGGAGTTTTTTTTTTGTACCTAATGATGTGAACTAATATATTTCAGGGCTGTATCTTTTTTTTTTTTTCTTTTTCACTTAAAAGAGCAGGTTTTTTAGGAAAAGGAACATAAGAAATAAAGGACACTTGCATAGACATAAGCAGGCAGGAAGAGCTGCCTTGAAAAGGACAGGTTTGCTGAGAGAGGTCTGCATGGTTGCAGGCAGGTGGCCTTGAAGAAAGCTGCCTCTGCTGAGGGAGGTCAGTGAAGAGAAGGCCCAGCGTGGTGCAGGTCACAGGCAAACAGGAAGGCTGCTACCCTGCAGAGAAAAGAGTGGTGAAGAGAAGCACCTGCATAATCACAGGTGCGCAGAAGGACGGCTGCCGACTATATCATTTTTAAGGTACATCCCTAACACCTTGCAGTTTCTCACACATAACACTCATTAAGTGTATGTTGAATAAATGAATGCTCTATCAAAAAATAAAAGTGTATCAGAACAAGGTTTATCTCAGTAGGTTGTCAGGACTGATAAGAATTCACTGAAAGTGGGGCCTCCCTCTTGGTGCAAGGAGTTAAGGCACAGCACTATAAAGCTATCCACAGCCACTGCAGCACAAGCTTGATCCCCAGCCAGGTGGGTGACCCCCCACGTGGCATGGCAGGCCTCTCCTGTCCAGCCCGCTGCTCCCCTCAGCCAGTAGTGTTTTAGTCGATCCAACTGTCCTGCTCCCCACTATCTCTGGGGACTCCTCTCACCATCCCCACTCCTCTGGCCTGTAACCCAGTTCTTATATGCATAAATAATTTTTTTTAAAAAAAGAATTCACTGAAAGCACCTATCAAATACTTGGCGAATAATAAGCATTCAAAATGCATTAACCATGTCATCTTTGGTTAAAAAGTATTAAGATGTATCCCTAATTACTGAAATCAAATTAACCTACCTTAAAAAGAAGTAATTTGAACAGTAAACATAAATGACAAAGATGGTACATATCATGTTATGTGTATAACACTTACCTTATTAAATTTATCATTTGCATCCTATGTGTTACATATTATTCCAGGTCCTTGATTTACTACCAAATCTGTCAGACCATAAAGGTCATAGCTAATATGGATTCTCTATAAATGAGTAAGTAACATAGACAAGCAATTACATGCTAAACAACAAAGATAACTATATGGTATACATATTACCCAGAACAATCCAAGTTTTTCTTCTCAGCCAGGTCTGCCTTGTCAATTTTCAATGAGTCATTCTGGGAACAAGTGGAGATTTCATCATGGTTCATAATTTCACCAGAATTGTCAGCACTTAAAAACTTCATTTTTCTTGAGCTGCCTTTAGCTCTCTTCTGCCGTTTACGTGAAATAGTCTTTTTCCCAACATTCACAGATGATTGATTTGTTTTTTCAGCAGATTTTCGTATACTGTTGTGATTAGCTAACGATTCATTCATCACTGAAGAATAGCTATAAACAGGACCTGAAAGAGTCAATGAAAACTAAAGTTAACATTAAATTTATACAGATTATCTGGCTCACTGAAATACCAACATTATTTAAATTTACATATAAACACCCATATTAATCTCATAGCCTATTTACTCACTATACAGCTATTCAGTTTTTAGGTACATGCACGAAATCCTTTAAATTTATCACAAATTCCAAACACACCCTTCTCCAGCTCTATCCAACATCTAGCCATACTTAAGATCCTGCTCTTCCCCAAGGTTCCGGCTTCAACCTCCACTCTATTGCTTTCTTTGAGGGATCTATCTACTTATAAGTTTAATTACTATCTACATGCTGCTATCAATAGTATCTGTCAGCCACTCTATGAAGAAATCTGCCTCTCTGTTTTTATTTCCTATTTTAATAAAAAGTGTAACTATTTACACCCAGATACTTAAGTCAGGAATCTGAGTTATCTGAGATACCTGGCCCTATCCACAATCAATCTCTAAATCCTGTCACTTCTCTTTCCTAATGTTCTAAAAATCTACTTATTTCGAAGTCACCTGTAATTATCAGAGACCCTTTCCATTTCTTATCTGCATTATCAAAACAGTTTCTTCATAAATCTCCCTTTCTATTGTTTTTTTAAGATTTATTTTATGCATACAAGAACTGTGGTACAGGCCAGAGGTGCAGGAGGTGAGAGGATTCACCAGAGACAGAGTAGGGAGCAGAACAGGCAAACTGACTGTAATACACTGCTGAGGGGAGCAGCAGGCAAGGCAGGAGAGATCTGCTGCACCATGTGGGTTCCCCCCTGGCTAGGAATCGAACTCGCACTGCTGTGCCGCAGATGCTTCATAATGCAGTGCTTAACCCGCTGTGCCACCAGGAAGGAACTCCCTTTCCATTTTTCAATCCATTCTTCACACTGCTTCAAGAGTCATATTTAGAAAACAAGCTGGATTCTTACAACCTTGCTTAAACTCTTTTAGTGACTGCCTAGAGTTCAAGGACTAAGCACAAATATTTTTAACATTAATTTCGAATCTAGAATACTTATTTCATAACCACAACTCTCAACACGCCTCTTCTAACAAACCAACATAAGTCAACAATACTGAACTATCTGCATTTATCTAAAATACTGGGTCTCAAAAGTAGGCTCTTGACAGGCAGGTGCAGAATCACCTGGAAATTTGAAATGCAAATTCTCAGGCCTCACCTCAAACCTACTAAATCAGGTTTACCTATTAATCTTCTCTAGTAGGCTGACAATTCTTACCAAAACTGGTGCTTTATCTGTATTTATATATTGACGAGTTTCAAAATTCTAGTACCCTTACATCTCATCTGTATAAGGTTTTTATTTACCCATCTATTTACTCATCAGTCATAGCAGTTTCAGGTAACCTGGGAGGTCTCCAAAGCAGCCACAGTAACACTTAGCATTTCAGTACAAACTATAGTCCACCTACTTTTCCAATTCTATCCAACCCTTAATAGGATCAATAACTTAATGAAGTAGATACACATAATAATGTTATAGAGTGAGAAACTGAACATAGTTATCTACCCAAAAACAGGAGAATCATATTTTAAACTCAGGTCTACTTTCAAATTCAAAGAAAGGTTGTAGTATGTTGGAGACTCCTAAGGTGTGGAGAGCTGAGACAAGAAAAATATCTGAGTCATGACCAGAAGACTGATTATATAGCTAAAAAACGATCAGCGCGAGCCGCAAGACTAGCCCATGCACAGATCAGTAGTCTTTTGTGCCAATGAAACCATTGCCAAACAAGTAAACTAGATTAGAAGGGAGAGCAGTACAGCCTGATAGTGCAGAACCTTGACGGTGAATGTGTGCCAGAAGAATGCTGAATATCAAGAAATAACCAAAGGGGGAGGGGGACAGTTTTTCTCAATAAATATGACCAATAAATAAATGTGCCCAACACATGTTCAATGCTTGAACATGAAATAAGAGGCCTTGAGTCCCCTGAGGCCTACTTTTCTGAAACTATTTTGTGACTGTCATTTCTTTATTTCCTGGTTCACTCGGCGCCTCTCCTCAACCCTGTTCACTGGAGCTGGACTCCAGCAGTAGTACAAGAAATATATGTTGCTATTACCAAAGATCCTAATAATTTAATAACTCACAGCAACTAGGGTTCACAATTGCAGTGCCAAATTTTTACTACTATCATTTGTTGATCTAAATGCACTAGTTGACAGTGATATGTATGCAATCTACCAAACTTTTCATGATCACCCCCTTTCAAAAAACATTTTTTAATTTCCAAAACAATTAGTACTTAATATTTTACAGAAAAGAGTAGGCCTAAAAATGCTCATGTCAGAAGGGTCTACTTGTAAAGTCAACCATTGGCTAGAATCTAGGAACTTGAATTTCAGGAGGGTTCCTATCATTTCCAAACTGATAAGCCTGGTTTAGTGTTCCTAAACTACTTGCCCAAATAATAACAGCTTAATACCAAGCATTTGCTTTCCTTTAGAGTCTGGAACTTTAGCATTTGCAAGGCAAAAGTTGCTAGATGACCATCCCCAATAAAGAGCCTGAAAAGTGAGTCTCTATAAAAAACATATCACACATTCATCACAACTCATGTCTAGAATAATTAAGTGCCTCCTGTGTGAATCCTCTATAAGAGAGCTCTTGAAGTTTGTGCTGAATTTCCTTCACACTTTGACCATATACTTTTTTCTGATGATTCTGCTTGGTATATAACCCCGTAATGAATCACAGACATAAGCAGAACTTTCAACTCCCACCCTTGTCACCCAATTCCCATAGCTACTCTTTATCTATTTTTCTTTTATTGTCTATCACTACATGAATTATATATCTGTATTGTTATCTTCCCCCACTAGAATATAAGTCCCATAAGAGCAAGGACATTTTACTTTTAGTTTTGTTTTTGCACATCTAATTCCTATTTCTTGAATAGTATATATGGTACAGTCTCAGGAAGTACCTTTACAATTTAATATTTCTATTGATGACCCACTTTAACTTTGTTCTGAGATTTTCTCTGGAGAATGGGAGTATAAATGAAACATAAACCTCTTAATACAATGACATTTGGGGAGCACCCACTGAACATAATTTATATAAAAATACTTACTTTGCCCTGGTTTTACCACCCACCAATCAGACGGACGCCTTGAAATTCTTCGACTTCTTGTGAGAGTGGAATCAGATTCTTCAGGTGTAAGTTTGTTCTTCTTGGACCCGTGTGAAGGATATTTCTTTTTGGGTTTTTTACTTTTTTTCTGATTCTCTATACAAGGAACACGGGTGCTACTTTGCTTGCTTCCTAAAATAAACCATAAAAATGACCATAATCTAGTTTTCAGAAAACTGATTAAAAAAAAAAAACCTCTAAACTATAGAAATGTCTCAATTTGATCCTGTAGGCCTTTTTCTATCTGTTTTGAAAAGTCACATCCAGTAAGATGGTCTAACTTTGAATTAAAAGAAAACTTTTCATACTACTTAATATAGTCCTGGGCCAAAAAGAAAAGTATACTCCAAAAGGAGGAAATGAAATATGTATCTCCTTCCAACTATCAATCAATATCCTAAGTAAGAAAAAGGCTAATTTATTAGGTTTTGATACTCAAAATATAGCTCACAGAATAGCAGAATCAGCATCACCTAAAATATTTTGTCTATAATTACAGAATCTTTGGTCCTATCCCAAACTCACTAGGTCAGTTTGTTAATGAATATTTTAACAAGCTCCTTAGGGAATTCAAACTGACAAGCAAGTTTGAAAAGCACTGTCCACAATGGTTTTGTCATTTTCCCAGGAAAATCTGATTGAGGAGGACACAGGATGAAATGAGCCAAATTATGTCAAGATTCTTTACAGCAATATCACTTTTTAAGTATTAGAAATTGGCAAAATGTTGATTATGGGATAAAAAGAACTGATTCGTGCTTATGAATGGAGGTGAAAGACAGAGTTGGACCAAAAAGTTCATGAAAAAGGAAAAATCTACTTTAATAACACTGTGTTTAATACTAGTATCAACTAATACACCTTGGAAGAGATACTGACAAGCAAAAACTCAATAGTAAAGAAGATCTTATAGAAATTATTTGATTGGCAAGAGGTAAACACAGTATCTTAAGTTCTGATTTATCTCTATAGGTGCCCAAGTCAACTTATGTTTTGTACTGTTTCTTCAAATGAGATTGTCCTGTGGCTCTGCCCAAATATTCAGGGCTATAGAAGGCAGCAGACATAGAAACCAAAGTTGGTGTTAGTCAACTTGTTCCTCCCTAAAAGTTATAGATATAATATATAACAAAATGAACCTGCTTTATGTAAAAAGATTCCTAAAAGAAGATATTTTTAGGGAATGAATATAGGAAAAATGGGTCAATTTATAAAATACTAAAGCAAGTAGAGAAAACTTTCAATATGGCTACCACTGATTAGTGGTTTAAGGCATTATCTGCAAAATGCTCATCAATGAGCACCATTTTCCTGACCCCTACATTTCTATCATCATCTCCTTCTCCAATTCTTATTCTTTTATTTCTCCCCCCCCATTTTCCCTTCCCTTACATTTGTCAAAAATATCCTTAATAATTGCTCTAACAATGGGAGATATACATGGTGATAAAGAGTATTGTCTATATTCATGAATCAATTTCAAAAAAGTCAATGTTGGGGACACTTGGGAGTGTTTAAGTTGGGGAGTGGGAGGGTTGAGGGAAGATGGGAGCACTAGGGACTGAGGTGATGGTGCACTGGTGAGATGGTGATGGGGATTACAATTGATGGCAAGTAAATGTAAATTTTTTTTAGAAATTTATATTAATAAAGAAATAAACAAAACAAAACAAAAAGTCAATGTACACAATGATTTAGGGGGAAGAATTTGAGGAGAAAATGCTATCAACCCAACTAATCTTGACAATGATAGAAAAATTAAGGGTATGACGTCAGAAATCAAATCAGAAAAGGTTAGAACCTAGATGAAAAAGAATTTAAAAACTAAAAAACAAGCTATACGAACTGATATATGAACAGTTGTTAATGATAAAGAAGAGAGCTGACAATTGACTTAAAACTGAGGAGACATGCATCATAAGGAGGGCAATAGCTAGAAAAGGATGACCTGTAAATGATTGATCTACTACTATAGAAAATTTTAATATTTACATATAGAGAAGAATTTGAAGGTGCTTTAATAAACACTGCAGAATTATTCACCAAAAATAGTATAATACTTCCATTACTGATGAGAATGTATTCCAATGACAGAGATATAACTGTAAGGGCTAAGGTCTGGGGGCTATTTTAGGAACAGGACAGATATAGTCCCTATTTCTCTGGAGCTTTCAGTTCAAACTCTAGATAACAGGCAGAAATTCAACAAGTAGTTATATATTAGATGAAATGAAAATGATGCTATTAAAATGTAGTAAGAACTTATCCAGTTTGGGGGTAGAGGAGTGAATGACTAAGTAATAATTTAAACTGAATATAAAAGCTTGGTAAAGGATCCAGGGTACATTTAGGAAAAACATTCTAAACAGAAAGGACATCTTACTAAAGGCCCACACAGTTGAGTTGAGAAAGTGGTTTGTTTACAGAACTAGGAGGAATTCAAGATAAAGAAATCTAGGCAATGAATTTTAAGGGGTAAAATCAGAGTATAAATGCATAATCTGCTACAATAATCTAAGAAAATTATTCAAACTTGGCTTAGGGAAGTAGCAGAAGAAATGGCAAACCACAACAACTTTGAAAGTTATTTAGTATTTTTATGGGTTGCTTGGTAAAGGGAAGAGGTGCTAAAAATGACTTGAATTTCTTTCTTAAGCTATCAGACTTACTATGGCCTCATTTATGAACATAAGGAAAACAAGAAAAGAAACAACTTTGAAGGAATTTAGTTTTCAATATGTTCAATTTAAGAAACCTCTGTAATATCAAAAGTGAAAAGTTAATTCGCTCAATCTAAATCATCAGTTTAGGTATTACAAGTTTGTGAAGTGTCATTTAAATTAAAGAAAAATGATCCCAAAGAAAATATATTTTGGAGATTATCTTCATTATTATTCTTAAAAAACTGGTATCAACAGAATAATGGCCTTCCAAAGATTTACCCATCCTAATTCACAATATTTATAAAAAATGCACTTTACAAGAGACTTTGCAAATATAATTAAAGTTATAAATCATAAGACAGGAAGATCATCCCAGATTATCCAGGCAGACCCAGTCTAATTACCTATGTCCTTAAAGCTGTGGTTACAGAATGAGGTAATGATGGATGGAGACAGGAGAAATAAGGCTAAGATTGCTGATTTTGAAGACACAAGAAGAGAGACATGATTCAATGCAAGTGACCTGAAGAGGCTAGAAAAGGAAGGAAATGACTTTTCTCCTAGAACCACTAAAAAGGAATGCAATCTTGTCAACATCTTGATTTTGTATAGTGACATCCATTTCAGACTTTTGATGCCTAGAACTGTAAGATAATAAATATGTGTTGTTTTAAGAAACTAATTATACAGTAATTTGTTATGAGAGCAATAAAAAGTGAACACAATTGGTATACTAATTAGTCAGAATGTTATATGCATTAACCAACCTAGATAAAAGAATTTAATATAAATCAATATTAGTGTGTACAATATAATATATAATAAATGTTTAATATTTTATTTTTTAAAGATTTATTTATGCATACAAGAGTGGGGTACAGGCCAGAGGTGTGGGGGATGAGAGGATTCACCAGAGACAGGGTGGAGAGCAGAACAGGCAGATCTACTGAAGGGAGCAGTGGGTAAGACAGGAGAGTTCTACTGCTCCACATGGGTCACTTCCTTGGTGGGGAACAAAATCGTGCTGCAGTGGCTAGGGATAGCTTCATAGTGCTGAGTCTTAACCCCTTGTGTTACCGGGGGACCCCAAATGTTTATCATTTTTAAGAATGTATCCTTCAAGTACACTTTCTTGATTAAAAGGTATTTCCTAAAAAAATGGATAAAAATTTTAATATCTGTAAGTTCTGTGAATATATACTGCTGAAGACTAGCAAGAAAACTTTGTTATAAATAACTATCACCCTTAGTTTGGTCATATTTCTTATGCTATGTTTTGTTAAAATGAACCTTTGTTAATCATTAAGTGAAGAAAACAAAAAATAACTCTGATAAAAAGAATATAGGACTTATTCTGCAATAAAAGAGGTTCACAAAATAGAAAAGGTGTCTTTCTCCCCCTTCTATTTTATGCAGACTTTTTCAAATACAAAGGCACACACAGACAAAATTGTGTTGACAATGGACCACTAGTAAGGTGATATAAAAATCTATGACTGACAACTACTATTTAGGTGATATAAAGTCTATGTCATAGACCACATAAAAAGAAAACTAAAATAATTGGTAACTATATTTGAGTGTATTTTTTTCATAAAAACTAAAATATCTTGCTTTAATATACTTTGTCTCTAGCAGCAATATAATAGTCATTCATTTTTTATTGCTCTGATAACAAATTACTGTATAGTTAGTGGTAGTAGCTTAAATCAACACATATTTGTTATCTTACAGTACTATACATCAAAAGTCAGAAATGGATGTCACTGTACAAAATCAAAATGTTGACAAGATTTCTGCATACTTAACAGTTTTCCATTTATGCATTAAAAATGAAATGTTTTCAATTATTTCAAAACCTCCTGACAGAGCCAAAAAACAATGGGCTGTATGGTGAATCAGATCCTTGTTCAGTACTTTTCAAACCTCCATGGAGTTTCATCTCCAACTTTATAAGACTGTCAAAAAAAAAAAAAGATTAAGCTATACTACATACATAAAAATTAGCTAAGATATTTGATGTGTTTTCCTATTCCATTAACTATTCTGGAGAGAATTCTTTCCTTAAAAATAACTATTTTCTTTCTATTATCTGAAAAGCAGTACAAAGAATATATTTCTTTATGAGAGTGCCATCATTACAAGCATCAATCACTGTTCAATAACCATGCAGCTGACTATACTTTAGGTTTGCCTGGAAAAATTCCAGTTTGTATTTACTGTCCTGACATTCTCTGCAATTCTCAAGTGCCCCAGATTAGGTGATAAATTATCTAATAATCAAAAAAAAAAAAGAATCCATTCTGATATTAGATAACTGTTCTCTGCTCTCCTATTATCAGACACCACTGATGTTTTCAATGGCAAAAATTGTGTTCTAGAAATCTGTAATTTCAGTGTCTGGCATTTAACAGTCGTCATCAACAGAAAAATGCATGGATGACAGAATAAAAGAGAATTCAAAACAATCCCACACAATCCTGGAATCCTCCCACCCCCATTTATGTTTTAATGAATATAAAGAACTTACGCTGTTTTGCATTCTGGTCACCACCTTGTTTACTAGCCTTTCCCTTTCATTACCTCCTTTATAATGTTGTCATCTTAGAGGCTACACAAAAATTGAGTTGGAATGATGCATAAAATAGAAAAAAAAAAATTGAGGCTCTTTGGAGATTCAAATTTACCTTCCCTACTTTCCAAAGCTAAATATGGGTATTACAAAAACAAAGTGTAAGAATAATCTTCATAGCTATATTTAATATACACTTACCCATAGGTTGCATCTGTTTTACTGAAGTATGAACATTTATTTCTTCACCCTCTTCCATATTTCTGTCTGAATTTCTTTGTAATTTGTCTAGAATGGTATGTGACATATTTAGGTTTTTCTCTTTAGACTGTTCCATATCAACATGCTCTTCAAATACATTGGGCGTAGGTTTTCTCCTCTGTTTTTGTCTTATAGTCTTTTTACTTTGAGGCAATTTTTCTGCATTCTCAGAATCTGTTTCACATTTTTTAGATCTATGATTACTTTCCATTGCATCAGTCAAAGCACAACTCTTACTCAATTTCTTTTGTTCAGAGGGTTGAGATTTCTCTCTTGAGTCAACTTTACCAGAATCTTTATCGCTTCTCAAAGTCATAGATGAAACACTGTGATGTTTTTCTCTTGACTTGTTATTTTGGAGTGCAGTGCCCTCAGCAGGGAATATTGTGCGTTGTTTCAAAGATGCAGCCTTTCTTGGTATAGTAATCCAAGATAGATTGGCAAAACTTTTATCTGATTCATCAATGACAAATTCATCCTCTAATAACTTCTTATCACTCGCCGGTGATGAATGAGGTGGACAAGTTGCTGTATGTTTAACAATAGGACTAAAACAGAATGTTACAATAAATAGCTCAAAGAAAAGCTTTTATCTTGGCTTAGTGAAGAAAATAATCTACATAAAAAATAAAACCTTTGTATCTTTGAAAGTTCATAGCCTTCCTAATTTTCCCATATTCTGTAAAATCTTCCCTCCTTTCACAATTTTATATTACATTCATTTAGAATTCTAATGGGACTACATAAATTTAGATGCTCCCTCACTCATCTTATATAGTAAAAAGTTGAAGCCCAGAATATGTAAATTTCTCTGACAGTCCAAATATGAATGCCATTATGTTATCTCAAATTGTATTTTATATAGTTTTTTTTTTTTTTTTTTTTTTTTTTTAAAGATTTATTTA